>OAMR01000231.1:440450-467059 GCA_900205405.1 Echinochloa crus-galli | reverse complement strand
TGTACTCTGATTTTAGTGAAAGATATTGTTATATTTACTACTGATTATGACATTAGAGAAATGATGATCAACTTAGCTTATTCAACGGTCAAAACAGTAATCATGACATTGCACTTAAGTGATGTAAGTTATGTCAAAAGCACAAACAAATCCCATAAAGTAGGTTTAAAAGAAATACCTCCATAACAGAATCTAATGATGTGTCATTTCGGGGGCTTTCCTGAGAACCAGAAGGTCTCATGTGTGATTCTATCATGCCAAGCTGCTCATATACCTCTTTCAGCATTATGATCTGTTCCTTGTTAGTTCTAGGGTCATTTAGCTCAACCATCTTTTCACTTTGCACCCGTTTCAGCCTTGATCTGGTTCTCTCAACACCAGCTCGGGGTGTGTAAGTCCCGGAGCTTCGACGAACATGTCTATCGACATTGTTCATGGATCCAATTTTTCTTGTTGCAGCAAACCTGGATAGACTACGTGGTCCTCGCCCTTTGGTAGCAACCGTGGGGGACAGTTCTGATTCCTCTGTAACTATTTCACGTTCAGTACATGAGGAATCAGTTGTTGCATTGCTTGTTTCTGGAATTTGGACTGGATCAACTTCACTTAAAGAACCTGTTCAAATTTCGTGTATCTGACAGTACTACACATTTGTGACAAGGCATAATCTGTGTTCTTCATGGCGACCCATCACCCGAGTCATCATGCTGTGATAATCAGTTTTCCAGCCGAATTGGAGAAAGTCTTTTGCTGGTTCGCAGTTGGCGGTTGCTCGTGTGACCGGCCAGCCGCCCATGACAGGAGCGTTGCATATAGCCGTCACCTACGTACGTGTGCCCATGACACGGAACTGCATAGAGAATGGGATGCTTGAATTCTGTCGCCCCTGCCAACTGATCTTAGACCAGGGTAGAACCCTATTCATCAGAGTCCGATTCCTTGACTCAACATTGATAGATAGAAGTGGAGAAATTAGTAGAAACAACTAGTTCTAAGTTCCTAGCTCTTGGTCTCTTGCAAAGGTATACTAAAACATCTGGTACCCGTTTTCATCCTATATACTTCGTATAAGATAAGAATAAAAAAACGTGTATTAATGCCAGCCGTTCGAGGCAGATCAAACGTCCAGGTCGAAGTACTGGAACTGGAACATGGGCGCCGCGTACTCGCCCAGGTCCCCGAACAGGAACGTGTCAACCTCTGCGTACGCGAAGCCGTCCTCCAACTCGAAGAACGTCTGCACGTCGTCCGTGAAGCTGCACCGTGCCGGCGTGCCGCCACCGCGGCCAAACTGAGGCTGTTGCGGCGGCGACGGCGACAACAGCAGCGGCGGCGAAGACGAAGACGACGACGCCGACGCCGAGCTGCTGCTGCCGCTGCCGCCGCCGCCACCGTCCGCCATCGCCAGAGCAGAAACCTGCTCCATCATCTCCTTGAACTTGGGCGACTGCAGCAGCAGGTCCAGCGCCGACGACGTGGGCCCGTCGTGCTGACACGGCGGTCCCACCTGGTCAGGAAGCTGCCCGGCAAAGGGAGACACGGTCGGGTGCTGCAGGTGGTCGTCACCATCGGCGAAGCCCGCAGCGGCGCCCATGGTTTCGTCGTGTCCGGCGCCGGCGGCGGCGTCCGGGAGCGGCAACGAGACGACCAGGGCGGTGGCGTCCGTCGCGCCGGCGCTGTCCTCGCCGGAGCCATGGCGGTGCCGGTGCCAGTGGTCGACGTAGTGGCTGATGTCGAAGTTGGTGACGGCGTTGAGGCCCCGGTGCTCGATCGCCGCGATGTCGTACGCCACCGCCGCCTCCTCTTGCGTTGCTGTCACGCACAGTCATGCACGCGAATGGGGGAATAATTAAGTATAAGCAGAAACAGAATTTGGATCCTTCACAGATTCTCAACTAACTCTAGATGCAGCTGAAAACAAGTACGGAATAAAAAGCTTAGCCGTGAACAATCTAGATGGATTCACTTTAAGCCATGTTGGGGCATAATTAAGATCGATTACGAGAGGTTATTCTGGATGCCTTTTGACTTCAGTACTACTCAGCTAGTACTAAAAACCAACAGGCAACACATCAGCAAAGTTTGAGAATGCGTGGAAGAGGCATCTCGAGTTCGATCTTTATGTGTACCTTTTCCCCCTCCCTCGAAAAGAAAAGCTGTTTATTTCCTCTAAATGGTTCAGAAGGCGAAAGCCACCTATCTAGTAACGACACGAGACGGCTGCCTTTTGGATAACTCATGCAGCCATGCTGACTCATACGATAGGAATGTATCCTCGTCAGGGAAAATGAGATGGTAGTTTAGTTTTACACTTTTACTCACCGAAAGTGCCCAGGTAGAGGTACTTGTTGCCCAGAACTCGCCCGATCCTCGCCTCCCACCTCCCGTTGTGGTGATGCCTGCAGGTCAACAAGGGCAAGCAAAATGTGTCAGCTCTGAATTCAGATTCACCGATGCATTTTCGTCGGTTCAGGTTCAGTGCTCCGCCAATGGCAATGACACCCGTTGGTACCTTGCGACGCCTCTGTACTTGGAGACCCCTCTGGAGAAGCCGCTGCTCCGGCGGCGCAGCGACCCGATGTACTCCTCCCTCGGCTGCGCCTCCATCTCCTTGAGCTCCTCGTCGTAGCCGCACAGCTGCAGGTCAATTCCGGCGCACGGTTTCAGAATTCACAGCCCGGATTCGGCTAGCTGCAGCTCCTCCGTGCTGAAATCTGGAGAGGGTACAGGACATCCCGTACAGGCCTCTACAGGGTACAGGAAGAATTCGAGCTCTGGTTTCCGAATCGGCCGTATCGTACATACCGGGAAGTTGAGCACGGTGCCGGGGCCCAGTACTTGAGCGCCGCCAGGTCGTGCGCCCGCGCCGCCGCGTCCTCGTCGTCGTACGCGCCTGCAGGCAGGGAAAAGTCAGACGACAACCTCCATGACAGCCGGCGCGCGCCGCGGCCGCTTCGTGAGAGAAGATCGGAGAAGCTTTGCTTAATTTGCTTGCTCACCGAGATAAACTTGCTTGCCCTTCTTGCCCCGGGACCCGCCGCGGGCGTCCTTGTCCCAGAGGTGCGCCTCGAACCGCCCCGTCCATCGGTGCCTGCCGCCAGCCGGTCAGGTCATATCAACAGAGCAATCAGACAGAGGCGGCGGCGGAAAAATGCAAGCGTAGGATAGGAGCAGAGCAGCCTGGCCGCCGGTGTGCGCGGCCGGAAAAGGCAATCGGCGTACCGTGTGACGCCGCGGTAGGCCGAGCTGCGCTGGGAGGGGCTCTCCCGCGGCCCGCTCTTCCGCCGCGCCCGCTTCGCCGCCGGCTTGCCCGTGCCGGCGCCAGAATCCCCCCCGCCTGCGTCGTCCCCGCGGCCGCGGGGCTTGGCCATTGCAGAATGGAGACAGGGCGAAAGAGAGGCGTCGCGTCGCGCCGGGGCGGGCGGGGTTGTCGGGGCGAGCGCGCTAGCTGCCCGAAGATGGAAACACAAGGGCTTTATAAAGACGGGCGGCTTGGCTTAGACCCTACAGGGCTACAGACTACAGAGTGAGAGAGGCGAGGACGCGAGGTGATGCGTCGGCACGGCAGGGTAAGCGGTTAGCACGAGAGCAGCCGAGAGAGATGAGGTGAGAAACAGGGAGCTTGGGTACTCACTCCTCATTGACTCTGCTCACTGCTGAGCGATCGGCGGCTTCCCCTTGTCCATCGCTGCTCGCTAGTTACCGCATGGCCGCATTGGCGCCACCGGCCAGATCTCGCGGCGATTTTGGCGCCAACTCCTCCTCTGTTTTGTTTTTACTTGCCGTGTCAGCCTCTCCGCCGGTGTGCTGACATCCCAGAATGCTGACGTGGCCCCTGCCGGCACCCAACTCTGAGGGGGTGTTTAGATGTTAGAATTGGGATGTTGAATTTGGGAGTAAGATGTCACTTTGTAATCATTGCGCTACTGTAGCATTTTCGTTTGTATGTGTGAAAAATTATCCAAAAATTGATTAATTAGGCTCAAAATGTTCGTCTCATAGAGTACAACAAAACTGTGAAATTAGTTTTTGATTTCATCTACATTTAGTACTCCATGCATGTTATGACATTTTGATATGATGGGAATCTTTCTTTGACATACTCCGTATGACGGTGTTTGCATAGTGAACTTGGGAGTTGTTTTTTGAAACTTGCAACTAAACACGGCCTGAACCACCGAGGCACCGAGCTCGTCTGTGCGTTTGTGCGGTGTAACAGTCAGTTTCGGGCGGGGTTTGGTTTGACTTTGGGTGTGTACAGCAAGTCATGATTCATGAACCGATGTCGCCGTCGACCTTTCTGCCAGCAGCAGGCGCAAAAGTTCCAGGTCTGGAGAAACACTGATTGTTTTATATAAAAAAAAAGCAAAACCGTTGTTAAACCGAACGAAAAATTGTTCTGCAGCTGGTATTTGCCGATTCAGGCAGCAGCACCAGTTCCGATCTCTGAACGCCAAGAGTGTGAATTGGCATGTCGCACGGCGTGCAGATTCTGAACTGCTGAGCGGCGTCCACAGAATCACTACTTGACCGGCTGCCACTGAGCCTTGACCGGCGGCGAGGTCAAATCTTGAGTGCCGCCACCGCCACGCGCGCAGGGTTACCGGGTCCAAGATGGAAGGCCCCTTGCCTGCCTGTTGCTTCTCCGTTTGGTTCAGAGATTTCAGGGCGGTGTTTAGTTCATGTGAAAAGAGAAAAAGTGAAGTGAAAATGTCACATCGGACACTGTAGCACTTTTCGTTGTTTGTGGTAAACATTGTCCTACCATGACCTAACTAGGCTTAGAAGATTCGTCTCGTCGTGTACATCAAAACCATCCAACTAGTTTTTTTATTTATCCACGTTTAGTACTCTATGCATGAGGAGAGATTTGATGTGATAGGTGAATAGTGAAGTTTAGAGAGAGAATTTTTGAAAGTTTGGTGATGGGATGGGGAATTAAACAGGGCCCAGATGTCAAAGCTCAAACAAAATTTCGCGATCGGCGACTGTTTTTTCAAGCAGACTCGCGGCCTCGCGGACCGAATGAATGAATTACTCGCGCGCCGGGTTCTCGTTTTTCACGCGCGCGGGGGTCGTGTTTGAAACTTATCATGAGGTTGCAGCACGGGTTTTCCGAGTTCTGAGTTTCTGACCCGTCGTAAATTCGGGTGCTTTTCGGTTGTCACTTCCAGTGACGTCCGACTGACAGTATGAGAGCAGCTCGTTTCTGAGGCGGTGTTTAGTTCCCAAATTCACACCCCTAAGTTTACTATGAAAAAGAAAGATTCTCATCACATCAAAATGTCATAACATGTATGGAGTACTAAATGTAGATGAAATCAAAAACTAATTGCACAGTTTTGTTGTACTCTGTGAGACGAACATTTTGAGTCTAATTAATAAATTTTTGAACAATTTTTCACACATACAAACGAAACGCTACAGTGCGCATTTAATGCCGACGGCAGGCCGGCGCAGGCCCGATTCCATTCCGGAGCCGGAATCGGCATCTAAACGCGCCTGAATGTGATGACTGGCTTAATGTAAGGTCTCTGATCTTAAATGGTTGACCCTGCACTGCACACACACACCCCCTTCTTTGTTTCATTTTGATTTGGTACAGAAGCGATGGGGGATAAGGAAAACAGAGGGAAAATGAATAAGAGGTGCGCGGTTTGGCAATCTTTGCGTGAGATCCTGGCGAGCTTTTCTCTTAGTGCTGTTCAACAGGAGTTGACCAAGTGCTGCTCATGGGAAAGATATGGTAACATGGTATCATTAACCTATCGCCAGCCTCAGTGGACCATGGAAAATGGAAAGCACAAGTAGTATAGAGAAGAAAAGCTAATTTTTCAGGTTTGGCAGGCCTATTTCTAGTCATCTCTTTCTCATGGTCAAGATCGTTTTCACCTTCATGCGTCAGACTGTTCATACTTTATTCACTAGCTGGAGATGCAACTGGATAAAAGGGGATGAAAGAAACATATTTTTTTTCTTGTCCAAATTTTCTTAAATGTTCCGAACAAAATGAACTAATATATATGCAGCGACCATGTATTAAGACATTGTGGGCACGACGACTTTAAAGATCCGATCAACCCCCAACAAATTCTTTGCCGTCAAAAGTAATAGCCACAGGCCACTTGTGTTTTATATCCGTAACCCCTAACTAGCACCACCAACTATAAAAATTCAATTAGGCTCTCGTGCTTCGCAGCAAGCAACCGCAGGCCATGATCTTAACTGTATAGCTGGAGCAATTTGGCCTGCATTCTTTTCTTTTTTTTAGCAAAGCAATTTTAAAGCAGATTTTTTTTATCTGATATATTGCAGATTTTGATACCAAAACAGCCGTCCTTCAGGAACCTGTTCAAATTTCGTGTATCTGACAGTACTACACATTTGTGACAAGGCATAATCTGTGTTCTTCATGGGCCCCATCACCCGAGTCATCTCATGCTGTGATAATCAGTTTTCCAGCCGAATTGGAGAAAGTCTTTGCTGGTTCGCAGTTGGCGGTTGCTCGTGTGACCGGCCAGCCGCCCATGACAGGAGCGTTGCATATAGCCGTCGCCTACGTACGTGTGCCCATGACACGGAACTGCATAGAGAATGGGATGCTTGAATTCTGTCGCCCTGCCAACTGATCTTAGACCAGGTAGAACCCTATTCATCAGAGTCCGATTCCTTGACTCAACATTGATAACATTGATGTTATTTTCTTCATGATTTAACTGGACTTACGTCTGTATTAGTTTTTAAAAAAAACTATCACCCAAGCTAACCGTGCAAATTTGACTAGAGCCAATTAACTGATCCGACTTAAAATTTCTGGCGCAGAAACGTCCATTTTGCAAGTCAGTAAGTGTATGACCTTCATCAGGCTAATAAAACGCAATTGCCACGTGACTAACTCATGTCCAATCAATTGACTTGTGTATTTTTATTAAGAAATATTTTGTTTTAGCGAAAATATACGTCTGTGCTCACGTTCTATTTTGACACAATACCGCATCAGTCCACATGGAACCGCGATGGAAACGACGTCTTGGAATGTACCTGAAGAATTCAAGGACCAGCTGGAAAATTGGAGGCAAAGCCAGCAGTAGGCCAGAGGGTGATCGAAATGACAGGCGACAAAGTTTTGCACGCTCAGCTTGTGATTTATATGATTTGGAATAATGTATCCATTGATCTTTCCGATTACATCGATGATACCTTTCAGACAGCGTAGGACTAGCCGCTTAGAAAATAGCTAGGCCGCGCATAGTTAATCCTTCCTAGGTTGAGAGGCAGCGACAAAACCTGCGGAAACAATTTCTGATGTGAATCAAACAGAAAGTTTTGCACGCTCAGCTTGTGATGTGATTCGACCATCCCATGGGTGCACACAGAAGGTTCAAGCATGGTCCTTAGGAATTGCTGCTGTGCTGGCATAGTGGCATTGCACGATGGTTTCTGTGG
Organism: Echinochloa crus-galli; assembly: GCA_900205405.1. Taxonomy (NCBI): domain Eukaryota; kingdom Viridiplantae; phylum Streptophyta; class Magnoliopsida; order Poales; family Poaceae; genus Echinochloa; species Echinochloa crus-galli. The sequence goes on along the minus strand of OAMR01000231.1, from coordinate 459,613 downwards.
GAATCTTTTGGGCATGTCTCCAGAGATTCTGATTTGTCAAGAAAGACTCGAGGCCTCTACTTATTGCTAACAAAGACTCGGCTAGTTACTTTGAAATTTTGCGTAGACGTCGATATGCGTCTCAGCAAAATTATGAATTTTTTAAAGAATCATTTCATGACTTGTCTGGGCACCTCAGGTCCTGGAAGTAACTGATGTGGGGAATGACACTGTGCGAAGGAATACTCCACGTAGCAATTATCGCCGACGCAATTCTATTTCTGCCCTTGTCCGCACCCCGCCTCTATCATCTATATACACATCAGATACAATCGAACATGCCAGCAAGCGAATGCCTGCGGAAACAACCTTACAACATATGCATGTTTGGGATAGCATTAGATATTTAGATTTAACAATGTGAAGTGTGCTCACACATTCCCCAGTTTTCACTATTTATTTAATGAATGAATCAGGACCCATTTTTCACTATTGTGTTGATGAATGAGATATTTAACAGAAAAGGCTCGCCTTTGTTTTGCCGTGCCTTGAAAAATTGAGAAGTACGTGGCCGTACGCCACCAGTTTCCAAAACTTGGATCGCCACAGATGGCTTCAAGGCATGCTTCAGACGGCACAAGCCTGGCATGGCTATATGGAGAAGGACAGGGCCGCCTGTAGCAAAAGTTTTGCATTATCAGAGAAGGCAGATCCATACGAGAAATGACAACAAATGCCAGCGTCTATGTGGAGAATTATCTCTATGCTATGACTTCATGAGAATCTTATTTCTCATGTACGTAGTATTTTTTTTTGTTCTACATGGGCGCAAACAGATGAAACAGTGGCAGTCAACATAAACTTAAGTAGAAGATACCACCTCCCTTCGTCAATACATGACGTTTCGGACAGGAGGTTGTACTAGAAAACAGGCATAATAGTTGGTCCTAGCGTCATATAAAAAAGAATAGAGGTAGTAACATGATCTAGGATCATTTGGCTTTAGATGGTGCATGGCACATAATAGTCAGCAGTTCCTTGTGAAGTCTACACCGTCTCAAAAGCAGCACAGAGCAATGCGGGGAAGGCTGATAATATATGGCTGTACTCTGATTTTAGTGAAAGATATTGTTATATTTACTACTGATTATGACATTAGAGAAATGATGATCAACTTAGCTTATTCAACGATCAAAACAGTAACCATGACATTGCAAAGTGATGAAAGTTATGTCAAAAGCACAAAAAAAATCCCATAAAGTAGGTTTAAAAGAAATACCTCCATAACAGAATCTAATGATGTGTCATTTCGGGGGCTTTCCTGAGAACCAGAAGGTCTCATGTGTGATTCTATCATGCCAAGCTGCTCATATACCTCCTTCAGCATTATGATCTGTTCCTTGTTAGTTCTAGGGTCATTTAGCTCAACCATCTTTTCACTTTGCACCCGTTTCAGCCTTGATCTGGTTCTCTCAACACCAGCTCGGGGTGTGTAAGTCCCGGAGCTTCGACGAACATGTCTATCGACATTGTTCATGGATCCAATTTTTCTTGTTGCAGCAAACCTGGATAGACTACGTGGTCCTCGCCCTTTGGTAGCAACCGTGGGGGACAGTTCTGATTCCTCTGTAACTATTTCACGTTCAGTACATGAGGAATCAGTTGTTGCATTGCTTGTTTCTGGAATTTGGACTGGATCAACTTCACTTAAAGGATGAGCTGCTAGTTCACCCGTTTCAGTACCTAAACAAGAATCCTTGGGTCTATCATGATTCACCATGTATTCCACATCTTCCCTGACCTGAACTGCACTTTCACTGAATATCTCTGTCTCATGACTCACCACTGAGGACGAGGAGCAACATGAAGGCTCATCCAGTGGCTGAGTATCATGTAAAGCACCACTGCTTGGAGATTTCGGTTCTTCACTTTCTTTTCTGCACTGCTCACATCTGTTGACAAGCTTTTCTTGGGCTCTAAAACCATACCATCTCCTGAAATCTGCTCCCACACATCATTACTCATCCTGCTCCTTGCTGATTGTACTTCACCATTTTTCTTGATGTCTATATCAGTATATAGTTTATTCACGCAAAGTCGGCAGAGACAAATTCCTTTTGATGTTACGGCAAAGATTCTCCACCTTCTTACTTTCAAACAAAGGTATATTAGTACCTATTATCTCATCTGCAATGTCAGAATCATCAATGCCAGCATCCAATAGCTTGTGTTTATACGCCTGCAGTTGGTTCCTCAGATACGGATCTCCAATTCCTTTAGCTCCATCACCTCCTTTAGAATCTCAGTGCTCTGTCAGTGTGTTTCATCTTTTCCTCAGCTATTCTTTTGTACTGCCATGCTTCCATCCTCTCTGCATCCTTCTCTTTCTGAAGCTTTCGAATCATTGACATGGCCGCATTTGCAGCAGTAGCTGAAGCTTCCTTTCCACTTCTAGCTCCATAAATAACTTCTTCATCATAATGTACTGGGAATATTGCTCTCTGTAACTGACTAGTATCGTTTTCTGCCATCTTGCTAAAAGGCCCTGATTGATGTTCAATGTATTGTCATTTGCCTTAACATGAAAGTCTGAATCCATATGTCTGGCCTGTAGCATTTAAATAAACTTCAATCAGTGTTCTGAAAGATGTACTACCAGAAAACTAGGATACCTAATTCACATCTTACAAGGATATAGTGATATACTAAATCAATATTATCAAGAAACAGGTGGTAGAACATGGGCATTATTAGCCTTGCGAATTCTCTCTATCAGTTGATAATTTTCGTTTGTATTTGTGAAAAATTGTCTAAAAATTGATTAATTAGGCTCAAAATATTCGTCTCGTAGAGTACAACAAAACTATGAAATTAGTTTTTGATTTCATCTACATTTAATACTTCATGCATGTTATGACATTTTGATGTGATGAGAATTTTTCTTTTTGCATAGTGAACTTGGGAGTTGTTTTTTGAAACTTGCAACTAAACACGGCCTGAACCACCGAGGCACCGAGCTCGTCTGTGCGTTTGTGCGGTGTAACAGTCAGTTTCGGGCGGGGTTTGGTTTGACTTTGGGTGTGTACAGCAAGTCATGATTCATGAACCGATGTCGCCGTCGACCTTTCTGCCAGCAGCAGGGCGCAAAAGTTCCAGGTCTGGAGAAACACTGATTTGTTTTATATAAAAAAAAAGCAAAACCGTTGTTAAACCGAACGAAAAATTGTTCTGCAGCTGGTATTTGCCGATTCAGGCAGCAGCACCAGTTCCGATCTCTGAACGCCAAGAGTGTGAATTGGCATGTCGCACGGCGTGCAGATTCTGAACTGCTGAGCGGCGTCCACAGAATCACTACTTGACCGGCTGCCACTGAGCCTTGACCGGCCGGCGAGGTCAAATCTTGAGTGCCGCCACCGCCACGCGCGCAGGGTTACCGGGTCCAAGATGGAAGGCCCCTTGCCTGCCTGTTGCTTCTCCGTTTGGTTCAGAGATTTCAGGGCGGGATTTGGGGGTTTGGGGTCACTTCGTAATTATTGCGTCACTGTAGCATTTCGTTTGTATGTGTGAAAAATTATCCAAAAATTGATTAATTAGGCTCAAAATATTCGTCTCGTAGAGTACAACAAAACTATGAAATTAGTTTTTGATTTCATCTACATTTAATACTTCATGCATGTTATGACATTTTGATGTGATGAGAATTTTTCTTTTTGCATAGTGAACTTGGGAGTTGTTTTTTGAAACTTGCAACTAAACACGGCCTGAACCACCGAGGCACCGAGCTCGTCTGTGCGTTTGTGCGGTGTAACAGTCAGTTTCGGGCGGGGTTTGGTTTGACTTTGGGTGTGTACAGCAAGTCATGATTCATGAACCGATGTCGCCGTCGACCTTTCTGCCAGCAGCAGGGCGCAAAAGTTCCAGGTCTGGAGAAACACTGATTTGTTTTATATAAAAAAAAAGCAAAACCGTTGTTAAACCGAACGAAAAATTGTTCTGCAGCTGGTATTTGCCGATTCAGGCAGCAGCACCAGTTCCGATCTCTGAACGCCAAGAGTGTGAATTGGCATGTCGCACGGCGTGCAGATTCTGAACTGCTGAGCGGCGTCCACAGAATCACTACTTGACCGGCTGCCACTGAGCCTTGACCGGCCGGCGAGGTCAAATCTTGAGTGCCGCCACCGCCACGCGCGCAGGGTTACCGGGTCCAAGATGGAAGGCCCCTTGCCTGCCTGTTGCTTCTCCGTTTGGTTCAGAGATTTCAGGGCGGTGTTTAGTTCATGTGAAAAGAGAAAAAGTGAAGTGAAAATGTCACATCGGACACTGTAGTAGCACTTTTTGTTTGTTTGTGGTAAACATTGTCCTACCATGACCTAACTAGGTTTAAAAGATTCGTCTCGTCGTGTACATCAAAACCATCCAACTAGTTTTTTTATTTATCCACGTTTAGTACTCCATGCATGAGGAGAGAGATTTGATGTGATAGGTGAATAGTGAAGTTTAGAGAGAGAATTTTTGAAAGTTTGGTGATGGGATGGGGAATTAAACAGGGCCCAGATGTCAAAGCTCAAACAAAATTTCGCGATCGGGCGACTGTTTTTTCAAGCAGACTCGCGGCCTCGCGGGACCGAATGAATGAATTACTCGCGCGCCGGGTTCTCGTTTTTCACGCGCGCGGGGGGTCGTGTTTGAAACTTATCATGAGGTTGCAGCACGGGTTTTCCGAGTTCTGAGTTTCTGACCCGTCGTAAATTCGGGTGCTTTTCGGTTGTCACTTCCAGTGACGTCCGACTGACAGTATGAGAGCAGCTCGTTTCTGAGGCGGTGTTTAGTTCCCAAATTCACACCCCTAAGTTTACTATGAAAAAGAAAGATTCTCATCACATCAAAATGTCATAACATGTATGGAGTACTAAATGTAGATGAAATCAAAAACTAATTGCACAGTTTTGTTGTACTCTGTGAGACGAACATTTTGAGTCTAATTAATAAATTTTTGAACAATTTTTCACACATACAAACGAAACGCTACAGTGCGCATTTAATGCCGACGGCAGGCCGGCGCAGGCCCGATTCCATTCCGGAGGCCGGAATCGGCATCTAAACGCGCCCTGAATGTGATGACTGGCTTAATGTAAGGTCTCTGATCTTAAATGGTTGACCCTGCACTGCACACACACACCCCTTCTTTGTTTCATTTTGATTTGGTACAGAAGCGATGGGGGATAAGGAAAACAGAGGGAAAATGAATAAGAGGTGCGCGGTTTGGCAATCTTTGCGTGAGATCCTGGCGAGCTTTTCTCTTAGTGCTGTTCAACAGGAGTTGACCAAGTGCTGCTCATGGGAAAGATATGGTAACATGGTATCATTAACCTATCGCCAGCCTCAGTGGACCATGGAAAATGGAAAGCACAAGTAGTATAGAGAAGAAAAGCTAATTTTTCAGGTTTGGCAGGCCTATTTCTAGTCATCTCTTTCTCATGGTCAAGATCGTTTTCACCTTCATGCGTCAGACTGTTCATACTTTATTCACTAGCTGGAGATGCAACTGGATAAAAGGGGATGAAAGAAACATATTTTTTTTCTTGTCCAAATTTTCTTAAATGTTCCGAACAAAATGAACTAATATATATGCAGCGACCATTGTATTAAGACATCGTGGGCACGACTTTAAAGATCCGATCAACCCCCAACAAATTCTTGCCGTCAAAAGTAATAGCCACAGGCCACTTGTGTTTTATATCCGTAACCCCTAACTAGCACCACCAACTATAAAAATTCAATTAGGCTCTCGTGCTTCGCAGCAAGCAACCGCAGGCCATGATCTTAACTGTATAGCTGGAGCAATTTGGCCTGCAGTTCTTTCTTCTTTTCTTTTCTTTTTGAGCAAAGCAGTTCTTTATTTTTAAAGCAGATTTTTTTTATCTGATACTATATTGCAGATTTTGATACCAAAACAGCCGTCCTTCAGGAACCTGTTCAAATTTCGTGTATCTGACAGTACTACACATTTGTGACAAGGCATAATCTGTGTTCTTCATGGCGCCCCATCACCCGAGTCATCTCATGCTGTGATAATCAGTTTTCCAGCCGAATTGGAGAAAGTCTTTGCTGGTTCGCAGTTGGCGGTTGCTCGTGTGACCGGCCAGCCGCCCATGACAGGAGCGTTGCATATAGCCGTCGCCTACGTACGTGTGCCCATGACACGGAACTGCATAGAGAATGGGATGCTTGAATTCTGTCGCGCCCTACCAACTGATCTTAGACCAGGGTAGAACCCTATTCATCAGAGTCCGATTCCTTGACTCAACATTGATAACATTGATGTTATTTTTCTTCATGATTTAACTGGACTTACGTCTGTATTAGTTTTTAGAAAAAAAACTATCACCCAAGCTAACCGTGCAAATTTGACTAGAGCCAATTAACTGATCCGACTTAAAATTTCTGGCGCAAGAAACGTCCATTTTGCAAGTCAGTAAGTGTATGACCTTCATCAGGCTAATAAAACGCAATTGCCACGTGACTAACTCATGTCCAATCAATTGACTTGTGTATTTTTATTAAGAAATATTTTGTTTTAGCGAAAAATATACGTCTGTGCTCACGTTCTATTTTGACACAATACCGCATCAGTCCACATGGAACCGCGATGGAAACGACGTCTTGGAATGTACCTGAAGAATTCAAGGACCAGCTGGAAAATTGGAGGCAAAGCCAGCAGTAGGCCAGAGGGTGATCGAAATGACAGGCGACAAAGTTTTGCACGCTCAGCTTGTGATTTATATGATTTGGAATAATGTATCCATTGATCTTTCCGATTACATCGATGATACCTTTCAGACAGCGTAGGACTAGCCGCTTAGAAAATAGCTAGGCCGCGCATAGTTAATCCTTCCTAGGTTGAGAGGCAGCGACAAAACCTGCGGAAACAATTTCTGATGTGAATCAAACAGAAAGTTTTGCACGCTCAGCTTGTGATGTGATTCGACCATCCCATGGGTGCACACAGAAGGTTCAAGCATGGTCCTTAGGAATTGCTGCTGTGCTGGCATAGTGGCATTGCACGATGGTTTCTGTGGGAATCTTTTGGGCATGTCTCCAGAGATTCTGATTTGTCAAGAAAGACTCGAGGCCTCTACTTATTGCTAACAAAGACTCGGCTAGTTACTTTGAAATTTTGCGTAGACGTCGATATGCGTCTCAGCAAAATTATGAATTTTTTAAAGAATCATTTCATGACTTGTCTGGGCACCTCAGGTCCTGGAAGTAACTGATGTGGGGAATGACACTGTGCGAAGGAATACTCCACGTAGCAATTATCGCCGACGCAATTCTATTTCTGCCCTTGTCCGCACCCCGCCTCTATCATCTATATACACATCAGATACAATCGAACATGCCAGCAAGCGAATGCCTGCGGAAACAACCTTACAACATATGCATGTTTGGGATAGCATTAGATATTTAGATTTAACAATGTGAAGTGTGCTCACACATTCCCCAGTTTTCACTATTTATTTAATGAATGAATCAGGACCCATTTTTCACTATTGTGTTGATGAATGAGATATTTAACAGAAAAGGCTCGCCTTTGTTTTGCCGTGCCTTGAAAAATTGAGAAGTACGTGGCCGTACGCCACCAGTTTCCAAAACTTGGATCGCCACAGATGGCTTCAAGGCATGCTTCAGACGGCACAAGCCTGGCATGGCTATATGGAGAAGGACAGGGCCGCCTGTAGCAAAAGTTTTGCATTATCAGAGAAGGCAGATCCATACGAGAAATGACAACAAATGCCAGCGTCTATGTGGAGAATTATCTCTATGCTATGACTTCATGAGAATCTTATTTCTCATGTACGTAGTACTTTTTTTTTTTGTTCTACATGGGCGCAAACAGATGAAACAGTGGCAGTCAACATAAACTTAAGTAGAAGATACCACCTCCCTTCGTCAATACATGACGTTTCGGACAGGAGGTTGTACTAGAAAACAGGCATAATAGTTGGTCCTAGCGTCATATAAAAAAGAATAGAGGTAGTAACATGATCTAGGATCATTTGGCTTTAGATGGTGCATGGCACAATAGTCAGCAGTTCCTTGTGAAGTCTACACCGTCTCAAAAGCAGCACAGAGCAATGCGGGGAAGGCTGAAGATAATATATGGCTGTACTCTGATTTTAGTGAAAGATATTGTTATATTTACTACTGATTATGACATTAGAGAAATGATGATCAACTTAGCTTATTCAACGATCAAAACAGTAACCATGACATTGCAAAGTGATGAAAGTTATGTCAAAAGCACAAAAAAAAATCCCATAAAGTAGGTTTAAAAGAAATACCTCCATAACAGAATCTAATGATGTGTCATTTCGGGGGCTTTCCTGAGAACCAGAAGGTCTCATGTGTGATTCTATCATGCCAAGCTGCTCATATACCTCTTTCAGCATTATGATCTGTTCCTTGTTAGTTCTAGGGTCATTTAGCTCAACCATCTTTTCACTTTGCACCCGTTTCAGCCTTGATCTGGTTCTCTCAACACCAGCTCGGGGTGTGTAAGTCCCGGAGCTTCGACGAACATGTCTATCGACATTGTTCATGGATCCAATTTTTCTTGTTGCAGCAAACCTGGATAGACTACGTGGTCCTCGCCCTTTGGTAGCAACCGTGGGGGACAGTTCTGATTCCTCTGTAACTATTTCACGTTCAGTACATGAGGAATCAGTTGTTGCATTGCTTGTTTCTGGAATTTGGACTGGATCAACTTCACTTAAAGGATGAGCTGCTAGTTCACCCGTTTCAGTACCTAAACAAGAATCCTTGGGTCTATCATGATTCACCATGTATTCCACATCTTCCCTGACCTGAACTGCACTTTCACTGAATATCTCTGTCTCATGACTCACCACTGAGGACGAGGAGCAACATGAAGGCTCATCCAGTGGCTGAGTATCATGTAAAGCACCACTGCTTGGAGATTTCGGTTCTTCACTTTTCTTTTCTGCACTGCTCGCATCTGTTGACAAGCTTTTCTTGGGCTCTAAAACCATACCATCTCCTGAAATCTGCTCCCACACATCATTACTCATCCTGCTCCTTGCTGATTGTACTTCACCATTTTTCTTGATGTCTATATCAGTATATAGTTTATTCATTCGCAAAGTCGGCAGAGACAAATTCCTTTTGATGTTACGACAAAGATTCTCCACCTTCTTACTTTCAAACAAAGGTATATTAGTACCTATTATCTCATCTGCAATGTCAGAATCATCAATGCCAGCATCCAATAGCTTGTGTTTATACGCCTGCAGTTGGTTCCTCAGATACGAGATCTCCAATTCCTTTAGCTCCATCACCTCCTTTAGAATCTCCAGTGCTCTGTCAGTGTGTTTCATCTTTCTTTTGTACTGCCATGCTTCCATCCTCTCTGCATCCTTCTCTTTCTGAAGCTTTCGAATCATTGACATGGCCGCATTTGCAGCAGTAGCTGAAGCTTCTCTTTCCACTTCTAGCTCCATAAATAACTTCTTCATCATAATGTACTGGGAGAATATTGCTCTCTGTAACTGACTAGTATCGTTTTCTGCCATCTTGCTAAAAGGCCCTGATTGATGTTCAATGTTTGTCATTTGCCTTAACATGAAAGTCTGAATCCATATGTCTGGCCTGTAGCATTTAAATAAACTTCAATCAGTGTTCTGAAAGATGTACTACCAGAAAACTAGGATACCTAATTCACATCTTACAAGGATATAGTGATATACTAAATCAATATTATCAAGAAACAGGTACTAGAACATGGGCATTATTAGCCTTGCACATTCTCTCTATCAGTTGATAATTGCAAATTTGAGAAGAGAAAACCATATTATAGTGTTTCGCCAATTGAAACCTCTGACAGATGATTTGCATGATGAATCCTAGATAAATTTATGTGTTCCAGGAACAGTCCTCAAGAAATTCTGTCTTAATACCTTATAAAACCATGAGCAGCGGTAAAAACTTTGGTACAGGAATTTAGTATCATTCTACAGGGTACTATATTATCTAGGAATCTTATATGCCCCTTGTGCAGCATCCCATGTAGTGTCTTCTAAGTTTCTCATGAAATTGTCACTTTCAGTCCTAGCCAGGAACATTTCATTTTTTATCTAGTATTATTACACAACCACCAGACCCCGCACGGTGCGGGAAGCCTACGGCACTGGGTACGTCCTTATTATTACACAACCATATATAATTTACAATTCAATGCAGTTACAAAAGTTTGACGATATTTCCAACGTAACATTTCTTGAAGCTTGAATTAATTGGCACTGGGCCTTCGAGCACGACTTCAAGTGCTAAACACGACAAGTCCTGTATGCAAACTATATATGCCAATTCAACATATATGTAGGTCCTTGATCTTGATCCTAGTTAAGTAATCTTTTTTTCCCCTCAAAAAAGGCAGGAGAGCTGCGCTTCATTATATTAAGAATAAAATTATCTTTACTCTTTACTTCAGTATAACATTATTTTATGTTTCTCGTACAGGTATTCCTATGATACCCATAAGTTACAAACTTCAGTGCTGATTAGAGACCAGGTGTGAATTTTCCTTTACTAAATATTATCCTTCCATGACAAGCAGAGAAAGGTATAATCATAATAGCATGCTATACTCATAATTCATTTTACAAGTGGAAAAGGAATGAAATCTGGATTTCAAAAAGAAAAGAAACAATTGGTTAGGTTGAACTGCTTGCTGATATAATGTTGTCATGGCCTAAGTTTTGTTTGCTAACAGAATCATCGAACCTTTTAGCCAGGAGATAACATGCAAATATAAAAGTGACTAAAAACTGTGTATGGCAACATGGTGCGTAAGGATCTTCTGCCATGGATTACTTATTGATCCATGAATGTGTCAACAATAATTTGGAGATGCACAATCAAGCTCATCTCAAGAGGCAAATGAAAAGGCAAGAATATGGAATGAAATAGTGCTACCAACGATCAAGGTACATTGAAACCAAATAGCAGAAATTGAGTAAACTGTGAAGGTCATAGCGACATGCAAATGCAAAAGTACACGCGACTACGAACTGTATACAGATTGGATAAACATTGTTGTCGCACAAGAGATTGTGTGGCCAGTCTCAAGGAAGGAAAGATAAGAGATTTTAGCAACAATCAAGTTAAATTGTTTGAACTCACCATTTCTAATGATCGCGCGTAACTTTGGAAAGGTATAGGAAATTAGAGTAGTTACGGCAAACTCACCAAGATCGACACCAACAAGCTAAAGATGCTTCCCTAGCTAAATTCCAATAGCTCTGCCATCCCTTCCTGCATGGGAGGAACCAACGAGGTACAGATGCTTCCAAACTCCAATGGCTCTGCCATCCCTTCCTGCATGGGAGGAAGAACTCCAGGTAATCAGGATATTGTCTATTAATAGAGAAAAATTTGGACTCCTTCTCTAAAGAGAGAAAGACAGGAAGGTGCGATTTATTTTTGGGATGTGGATCTGGAGGTTATCTGAAAATCGATCTCCACTGAGAATCTAGCTATTTTTCTTAAAGAGAATCTACCATTTTATAGGGTTTCCTCAAGTTGGCCACGGCAGGCACAAATGCAACGATTATTGGCTCATATTGTCCTGCATGTCAGAGAATAAACAACCAGGCAGATCCTTGCACTGCCCTGGCCGACTTAATTGAGTATTGTCATGTATTTCAATTAAATCTAAATTTCTCAAATAACACAGACGAGTATCACTATATTAAAAAAAGAAAATGATAGGAAACACTTACGACCACACACACCAATAGTTATTAGATTACATGCGTGCCTTTTGATTGTCATACAAAAAATGACCTTCACTAACACAAGTTAATCTAAAATGCCCACCATGTTTCCAGTTTCTTCTTTGGCACTGGCAGAAGTTAATCAACACATATGTGCAAGATCAATCATTCAATCCTAACAATTAATACAGATTATGACCTTTTGCAAGATATTAATTAGTACCAGCACAATTTCTTGATTACCTAAAAAAAATGACATAATTGGCAGTGAACCTTATTGCAGTAAAGGCTATCTGGAAGATCACATGAGGCATAGACAAGCGGAAAGGTCAACTAAACATCCAAACACAAGGGTACAGATGTTCCCTTAATTACAACTCTGATCATGATTTGAGTTACAAGGATATAAATAAACCATCAACCCAATCTAACATAAATGACAATACAACTATACTGATACTTATTAAGTTGTTAGTCAATGGGAACTTCAACCTCCATCTTGAGCTCAGAATTGCCGAGAATCTGAAAATGAATACCAAGTTTGTCAAGAAAGAAAAAACGATGTTTCCTTCCAACTGAAATAATGTAATAGAGACGTGCAGTGGTTACATTAATGAACCATAACTTTATAAGAGGATACTACAGAATTTCCAAGGTACATCAAAATAAATATATGAGTTTAAATATATGAGTTTACAGTAATTACTTCACATATTTCAGAATATAAAATGGCAATTATATTATGCTTGACGATTTTGATTGTTTGGTTTACTGCAAAACTATTGATTATGTGCAATGGTGCATGTGTTGTGAATATCTGACCAAGACAAGTTAATGGACAATAGCAGGTGGAAGATGACAGAACGACACACTATGCCAAAATTTGGCCATAAAGGTATTTGCAGACAGCAGATAGGATAACAGAAACATTTCATTCATGAATTCAACAGTATGCAAGCAGCAGGAAATGGATCAGATGAGTCGATTCTTGTCTCAAAACGTGCATTTGAGGAGATAACCCTCACTTGTTCACAAACTGTGTATAGATTTTACATTGTAAGCCATCAACATTGATGCATTTAAAACTATGGAGCTATTTGACAGAAATATCGCCCCTTCAACTAACAGACTTAAAATATCATGTACTCCAATACTTTCCAAGTTGTCATAACACTTCATGTTAAGGATGACTGAAGGAAATAGTATTACAGTTAGATTTTAATTTTGAACACAATCAAATTATGGGCACAATTTAAGCTGAATCAATAAAACTGATATAGTACCAAACTACCAAATATCCTCTCATACCCAGAAAATAAACTTTTGATGCCAAAGTAGATTATGAATGGTACTTACTTTTATGACTGAGTAAATTTAGCTGATAAAGGAGGAAGAGCTTACCTTCATAAAGTCTGGGAGAGTGAAATGTGAATCTTTTGTGTAGCCAGCTTCTTCTAACACATGAGTCAAGACTTTCTGTAATGCAGAAGGATGTGTTTTCACATGAGTATATCCAGAAAGGACTAAAGCAGGGGGTAAAAATAACCCACTCCACATTACTTCCCTCAGTCCCAAAATGTAGGTCATTTTGGGCTTTAGGCTTTTCTAGATATGTAACTTTTGCTATGCAACTGGATATATCCTGATACATAGTAAAATGTATGTATCTAGAAAATTCAAAACGGCCTACATTTTGAGACGGAGGGAGTATCATTTGATAGGTACTTCTCTTAATACAATGATATGCGGCTCTCTTGCATATTTGAGAAAATCACTTGATAGGTAGAATAGTAAACATTTTCTAAAGCTACTGCAGGCCAAAATAATAAATCTTAACAACTCCAGGATAATACAACTTTTTTTTTGTTCAGCGGGATAGTACATCTTAACCTGCCACATGGTGGCAATTATGAATAATAAAACAGTAAACTGTTTGGTAGGTGCAACAGTGCACTTTTCTGGGGGAGAAAGACAGATAATTTGCAGACGAACAACATGTAAAGGCACTATGGCCTTGTTTAGATCCCAAATTCCACTCCCAAATTTACTATGCAAAAAGAAGATTCCCCGTCACATCAAAATGTCATAACATGCATGAAGTACTAAATGTAGTTGAAATCAAAAACTAATTACACAGTTTTATTGTGCTCTGCGAGACGAACATTTTGAGCCTAATTAATCAATTTTTGGACAATTTTTCACAAATACAAACGAAATGCTACAGTGGCGCAATGATTACGAAGTGACATCATACTCCCAAATTCACCCTCCCAATTCTAACATCTAAACAAGGCCTATATGTTTTGGTCAGATACCTTCTCGGGTGAAACTATCTAGCTCATACTAATGCAAGCAGTGCACCCAACAACAAGACTCAAAAGTAGATAACAGCATAGGAATGTTATTTCTGCACGAAATCTAGAGTTCATAAGGCCACATCAAAAGGTTTATGACTCCTTAATAACTGCCTAAAAGCAACATGTGAAAACATGTGCTTTATCCAGTCATTTAAGCAGCGGGTGGAAAGATGTAAAGATTATTAATCATTTATTGCTGTAATGGTCCAGACTTTTTTTATATAACATCTGATAACAGAAAAAGGCACCAGAAATCCAATGCACAAACCTGTCTCTGTTGCTCTGTCATAAATGAACCCGTCAGATCTCGCAAGATGCTCAAGATGTCATCAAATGCAACCTTCCCATTGCAGTCGGTGTCATAAACCCTGAAAATAACTACAGAGAGAAAATAGCATAATCAGGCATAAAACAGGTTGGAGAGAACATCCACAATACATATTGACATAAACCTAATGGAGAAATTTAAGAATCTGATACTGACATTCAATCTTTTGCTGCAGGCTTGTGCGGGGGCTAAACGCCGACAAAAACGCCACAAACTCCTTGAAGTTGAGCCCATCCAGCATCCTCAGGAGCCTCTGATAGAAACAAAGCATCCTTCAATTACAATTTACCAGGGAACAACACCTCCATGATCACACAGTGCACTTCTACCATCCAAAAACCCTCAACACAGACTGGTTTCTAGCATACTCGGCAAAACCAAGGATGTTGCTGAAACGGAGGACATCCGAGGTAGGTGAGGAGCGCACCTGAGAGAGGGGATTAACGGCGAATTCGGGGACGGACATGAACTCGTCGGCAGAGACGAAGCCGCCGCCGTTGCGATCGAGCTGGCAGAAGCGCTGATACAGCGACACGATCTCCTGCTGCGAGACTAGCGCCCATCGCCAACAAGCGTCAGATCAGATCAGAGCAGAGCAGAGCAGATCGGGGAGGGGGAATCGGGCGTCAGAGTTAGCGACTCACAGACGTGGTCGCAGTGGTCCTGGACCTCCTCGATGTCGTACTGGGTGAGCATGGAGGAGGTGCTCCCCATCTCGGCCGGGCCACGGGCGGCGGCGGCGGTGGAGGAGCAGGGGATCGCCGGAACCGGATGAGGCGATGATGGCCCGGTCGGGGAATTCGCGTGACAGGATTCCGACCGATCTGGGCGTGAGGGAAGAAATGGAATTAGTGGCGTTCTTGGGCTTGGGCTTGGGCCGATACCGTGGCCGGTTCAAGGCTGGAGCCGAGTGGTAAGGGATTCTGACTTTCTAAGAAAAGACGGCCCTTAGGCCTTTACCCTTTTGGAAAAAGTCCATCTTGCCTCTCTCATCTGTAACCGAAGTTTGATTTAGCTCCCTCATTTTAAATACCGGGCAAGCGACCACCCCCATCTTACAAAACCGGTCACTTTTCATCCCTCACTGGTTTCGCACCCCAGTTTTGACCGTTGACTTGACACGTCGGTTTCTGACATGTGGGCCCTGCTACCACATCATCCCCATGACCCCATCACACCTTGCTGCACGGCGGTGGGAGGGCGGAGCGGAGTGGAGGACACGATGCTCCGACGAGCGGTGGGCGCGTGCACCGAGAGCCTTGGCTTCGACGGCGGCGACATCAGTATGGATGGCAACGGGTCGGGCAAGGTGCGGGTAAGCCATTTACCCGCCCGATAGCATACCCGACATGGTTAGTTTTACCCGCCCGATAATATGCCCGCGGGTAAAATTTCTTGCCCGTGCCCGTGCCCATCGGGTACTCGCCGGGTATCGGGTACCCGTCGGGCGTGTTAAGTTATAGATTGAATAGCACAAATGCTCAATATATATGATAAGATTTTGCTTACTGCTCTCTTGCACAAGCGCATTATACAATAAATATTTTTCAAACAATCATAGTCGCATAGATTACAACAACCAAAAAAATATTGTTCACACATAGACACACAAATAACTATTTTTCACACACATATACCGTTGTGGGGGGTTTGCGGGTCGCCCGATGGGTACCCGCGGGCGGGTCTTCTTGCCCGTGACATGCCCGCGGGTAAAATTTCTTGCTCGTAAAAAATTACACCCATACCCTCGCCCATCGGGTACGAAACCCGCGGGTAGGATTGCCATCCCTAGACATCAGTGGGTTCGCCGACGCCGAGACCATTAGCCTGCTCTGTCGTCCGCCGCCGCCGCCGCCAACGCTGCGGCTGCTGAAGAGTGCGAGGAGGAGAAGGCGCCAACGCTGGAAGAGGAGGAGGAGGGAAGGATGCTGTGGGACCAGGATCCCTAGGACCACTCATCCAAGGATTAAACTACTCGATAAAGAATGTTTGATCCGACTACTTCAAACTAGTCGGCTATGGTACAAGACGGCGTAGCTGATTAGGAAGATTAAATAAACTAGTCGTATACTAGTAGGAGACTCCCCAAAGTACTCTGTTGTAGTTATCCATGTTGTATACGACTAGGACTATACAGACCGACTTGTAACCCTGCCTCCCGGACTATATAAGGCGGGGCAGGGACCCCCTCCAAAAGGAGATACGCAATACAATCAACCATACAGGACGTAGAGTATTACGCTACTCGCGGCCCGAACCTGTCTAAATTGTGTTGTTCGTACACCATCGTTCCTAGAACTCGGCGAGACCCTCGCAAATCTACTCCTCGGGGTATCCCCGGTTAGACGTGCTCGACATAATTCATCGACACTTAGCGCCCACCGTGGGGCTCTCTCGTCGAAGCTCGACATTAGGCGCGATGGGATCAACTTTCAGAGCAGCCGGCATCGAGGAGGGTGCGACGTTCGTCATCGGCTCATGGACTTTCGTCTCCGATGGCAAGCTCGGTTTCGAGTCATTCCAAGCAAATCGACCGGGGCCCTACTCGAAGCCGACGGTTCCATCAGAACCGTTCCAAGATCTCGTCGAGGAACATATCTCGACGGGTTCATCAAGTTCAACCTCAACGACAAGTTCGACTTCGACAAGGACTCGAACTCCAACCGGGATTCTCCAAGTCGAATCTGGGTACAGCTCTTTTCCAAACATGGAAAGAGGTCGGGACTCCGAGCTGGCTACGCCATCGGACAACCACCCAGATCGATTCCCGTTCGGTCTACCTAATTCCGTGGCTACATATCAACAGATATACGCCGCGAAGCAAGGGAACAAGACAAGCTCGTTGATCAACCAGATCGTGGATTGCAACTTGGACTCTGAGCAGGTCTCTGGACCATCGGAGGACAAGAGCAAGGACGATTTCACGGTCTTGTTGAGTGACGCACCAGATAACATCGCGCGGTTTAACTGCAGTGCTTACTATAAGTGTGACGTCACCCTTGAGCAACCCTTAGTTCGGCTGCCTTCGGGGCTCATCGTAACCAACTCACCAGGAGGCCTCCTCGTTCACTGGCCTGGTGCGATTCCTACTGATATGCTCGAGAACAACGAGTCGAGGATCAGCGCTGTTATACTGGAAGAGTTACCTTACCAGGACGGCAAAACCGCCTCGATTACTTCTTCTTCCGATTCGACGGGAGATAACTTCACCAGCGCCCTCAGCCTTCATCTATCCGACCCGAGCAGACAAGTTTACATGGCAGGCGCATCAGGGCAAGGTGGCCAGTATGACACGGAGCTCATGGCTGACATCTCCGACGAAGAACCAACCGTCGCCAACGAGACCGATCAGCAAAGGACAGCAAGGCAGACAAGGAACATCAAGCGTAGATAGAGGCGCATCAATGCAGCTAGGCGCGCTGCCGCTACGAGAAACCTTGAGCAAGAGTTTCAGATGGTCGGGGATCAACCTGTCTTACATGACGCCCCAACAAATTTGACAGTTGCTGCTGAAATAATCAAAGCTCTTCCTGCTTCGCCCCAAGTACAACAAGTAATCGGGTTGCTAGCGGCAGTTCAACCTCACCTCGAGGCTGGACCAGGGATGACCCAACGACAGAGAACTCATGGTAGTCGTTCTGTATCATCTTCTCATCCAAGTCGACTTCAACAAGGAAATGCAGCAGCAGCACCGCAAGTGGGAAATAGAGCCAATCCTCCGGCTGGTGATCTTCGTCATACGATCAACGCCAACCGTGACGCTCGTTCCCAAATTGATGCCAGCAGAGCCAATCGCATTGCATCTGAGATCCGTCGTCGAGCTGATTTCGAACAACTCTATGGACCAATCCCAGCTGATCAAGAACAGCCTTCGCAGGGACGGGAACAAGACCCACCACGTGATCAAAACCGTGGGCGTGATCGTCGACCTCAAGGCCGTGGCAGGAATGATCAACCCGATAATGACCCCTCGGGTGACGAGGGCAATGCCGATCGCCCCGCGCGTGATCGTGATCGTAACCACCGCACTGGTCGCGGTCACCAAGACCCTGAACCGAGTTGTTCTCCAAGCCACCACTCAAATCGGCGCCCTGATAACAATGATGACGACCGTCGCAGAAGAAGACAGCAATCCCCGTCAGACAAGTACGATGGATTTCCAGCCTTTTCCAGCCGCATCAAGAAGGTTGTGTTACCTCAAAAGTTCAAGACGACTGGAATCGAGAAATTCACAGGCAAGCAAGACCCCGAGCAGTGGTTGCGCGTCTACTCAATTGCAATCACCATGGCTGGCAGCAGCAACGACGTCAAAGTCCGGTACTTTCCAATCATGATGGATACAGCACCGCTTACATGGCTCGAAGGTCTCCGTACAGGATCTATCGACACCTGGGAACAACTCACGCGCAAATTCACGGCTAATTTTCAAGGGACCTGGGCACGGCCCGGAACCCGATTTGAGTTAGCATCTTGCAAACAAGCGAAGGGTGAAACCTTGCGCAAGTACATCAAGAGATTCTTCGAGAAAAGAGCCACAATTGTGGACGTATCAGATAGAGAAGTCATCGACTGTTTTCATGACGGCTTGTGGGCTCGTGAATTGCATCGCGAGTTTGGAAGGCGACGCCCAGAGACCATCTCAGAACTCAGGACCATGGCTGCAGATTGGGCAGATCAAGACGATCGTGAATGCGAACGGTTCGACAA
>OAMR01000231.1:428143-440114 GCA_900205405.1 Echinochloa crus-galli | reverse complement strand
GTTTTCCGCAGGTTGACAACGTTGTTGCAGTTCTATTCAGCGGAGAAAGCCTTACCCAGTCAAGGCGGGCCAAGAAGTTATCCCCCCGCGAGATCATGGCAATAGAACCAGCTACTCCTACATTCCTCAAGTGGTCTAAAGTCCCAATTACATTCTCTAGGGCTGATCAGTGGACAAACTTTGCCAATCCAGGCAAATACCCCCTAGTACTGAATCCAGTCGTGGCACAAGCCAGACTGACTAAAGTACTCATTGATGGAGGCAGCGGGCTCAATATCATCTTTGCCAAAACATTTACAAAGATGGGACTTGATATCACCAAGTACCTTAAGCCCATGGAATCCCCATTCTACGGCATTGTCCCAGGCAAGGCTGCAATTCCCCTAGGACAAGTCACATTGCCAGTCACCTTTGGCACAGCGGCCAATTTCAGGACCGAGTACATCAAATTTGAGGTAGCAGACTTTGAGACTTCTTATCACGCGATCCTCGGGCGACCAGCCCACGCGAAGTTTATGGCCATCCCACATTATGTCTACCTCGTCCTGAAGATGCCAGCTCCCAATGGAGTACTTTCTCTCAAAGGGGACCTCAAGATCTCCCATGACTGTGATGTTGAAGCTGTAGAGTTCGCCGCTGCTGCTAAAGTACTCGCCCTGTCCAAGACATTTGTGGAGCAAGAACCAGATCTTCCAACCAAAAAGCCGGCGCATTTGAGTTTCAAGCCCTCTGAAGAAGTACAGCTCAAGACTGTAGATCTTGAGACGGGCGACTCGTCCAAAACCGCCCTCATAGGGGCGAACTTAGATTGTAAATAGGAAGCCGCGCTCGTCAAGTTCCTCCGTGCTAATAAAGATATATTTGCTTGGAAACCATCTCAGCACCGACACCGCCGTACAACACAACGACGAGTTCTGCCACTTTGAAACCATATAATCTGGCTGTTTTGTTTACGGTTTACGCTGAGTCAGCAGGGCCCACATGTTAGAAACTGACGTGACAGCGATGTGGCAAGTCAACGGTTAAAATCGGGGTCCAAAACCAGTGAGGGAGGAAAAGTGTCCGGCTTTGTAAGATGGGGGAGGTCGCTTACCCGGTATTTAAAATGGGGGAGCTAAACTAAACTTCGGTTACAGGTAAGGGAGTAAGATGGACTTTTTCCTACCCTTTTACATCGTGTCCCTTTGGGTGTTTTTTGTTTTTGAAAAAGAGCCTTTGGGTGAGAAAGGGGAGCACGGCCATATAAAAAGAAACAAGAAAAGAAAAGGGAGAAAAGAAAACGAAAATGACACACTGATTTGTACGTGTCAAATGATTCACGATGTCAATTCGAAGTCACAGGCCACCTCCTCAACCTGTGGCGTAAGAGGAAGGATGTGCACGCCACTATGCACGCCATCCCGAAGGGTAGAAAATGCTTTCCGTGGTCCAATTCTTTAGACGATGACACATGCCCATTATATGGAATGGAAGAATCCTACAAGTGAACACGACAAGCTAAAGAGTCTGAAACAAAAAAGAGGAACGAGACCACAAGCTCGACTATACTTCCAAGGACACGTGGTGAGTGAGATCAGGCAAAATCCTACGGAGTACTTCTGTATTAACTCGAATATACCCCGTTGGAAAAAGTTTAGCTAACGAGGCCCTTGCTAACTTCACCACACTTATGTGTTCAAAAAAAAAAACTTCACCACACTTATGACTAAATACATACTGATCACATTTTGCCTAATCTTAGATTCTTAATTAGGCAAAAGTTAGTAGTCAATCAAACGTTGTCCTTAGAATTTGGTATCAGCTGTCCCTGGACCGGCCATCTCTAGCGTACAACACTACTGATTTTGGTACAGAGCCGGCGCGTAGGCATCCGCCGTCTGGACCACTCTGGTGTGTCCCACTCGTCACCTCTAGCCTTTTCGAAAATTGGTATCTCGACTTTCCAAAACGAAATGAAAGAAAATGACTGCACTGACAAGAATCAAAAGATAGCCAGCGACGTGCAAATGCAAACCCTGCCTTGCAGTGCCAGCTCAAATTCCCGTGCAGCCACAAGCAAAGTGATCACCAAACCCCGCAGTCCCGCACCGTATTGGCAAGGCAGATGGGCCCCGCGTGCCACGCGCGCAGGAGCCAAAGGATACTGCACGTCCACCACGTACGGAAACGATGTTTGGCATCGGTGGCAGATCCATAGATTCATCACCAGTCCAGAGCAAATTTTGTGCTAGCTGCGGCGTAGTATTTTTCTACCCTTCGAGAATCGGAAATGCTGACCAATTTTTATTTTTTTGGCAGGACAGACTCTTGTGTACCAATCATAGTAACAGAAAACGGGGTCGGTGCCACGTTCCTCGACCCGGGAACGTCGTCCCAATTCGTGGGTCGGGGTCACCATGGGTCATCGTCCAAATTTTCGATGGATCATCGTCCCCACCTCGTAGGGTCGTAAACTCTGATCAAGGTCGTGGAGGTCGCCATTGAGAAGCTCGAACATGAGGCAGTCGTGATGTTGTAGCATAGATTGGGCAATGAATATGCGCGAGGGCTTTGGGACAGCTCATCTAACCCTTTTCTTTTATCTTTTTCTCCATTTTCTTTGTTTTTCTTGACTCTTCTATACCACGTTCCGGGGTCATCGATACTCCTTGGTTTACGTACCATGTTGTGAATTTTCGTCTGAAAGAGGTATACCCTCTCCGTACCACAATTTTATAAAGCATCGATTCTCGACCCTCGATCCCGTTCCTCGACCCAATCGACCCGGGAATTTTGTGACTATGGTACCAATAAAGCAAGATTGAAGTTTAGTCACAAGCAAAACAAGAGTACAAAGAGTCCTCGGATAAGGAAAGATGATCTCACAGGGTTCAGGAAGAGGTGATGAGTAATTGGTCCCCTGCCAAGCTTCCAATTATCCTTGGCAATCTGCTTTGCTTCCTGCTAGTTGTATTTGGACCACGTGGGCAGCCTACTTAAAGAAATCATGTATAGGTTCGTTTCAAGTTTCAACAAAAAAATCTGACTCATAAATCTTGTTCTAGGAGACCGTTTTACTATTCTTGTGATCCAAACAACCACTAAACGCATCCACTAAAACCCTACCACCAGTGGTAGTAACGCCGTTTACCAGGTGCCACGGTTTTTTCCTTCCCCGTCCCGTTCCGTGCGGACGGACATGCGGCAACCGTGCGCTGCGCCCTCCTCTCCAACGATCCTACTACCTCTGCAGCAGCTAGCAAGTTCTGATCGCCGCAGAAACACTCTTCTCCCGAAGCAAGAGCCCCAGCAGAACCAATACCTGCAGGAGTTCGACGCACGCCACTGCACGGCCGCGTCCCGCGCCCACTGACCGCAGGCCGCTCTCCACGAGGAGGACGGCGAAGGCGGCGGCGGAGGCCGGCCGTGCCCGGCGATCCTCCGCAAGTGCGGCCGCCGAGAGGTAAAGCCTAGCCTTCAACACCGCGGTTACATTACATGCATAGAGTAGTTGCTTGTTGAATTCCTTTGATACTCTCGCTTCGCGTCGTCGATTTCCTCCGGTGTGGACCTCACTCTTGCATCCTGGGGAGGGAGATTCGTGATTTTTCGAGTTCTAGATTGATTTTTAGTTCCTCTGGATTTTCAGTTTTGACCCCGTAAACTACTGTAACCTTGACCCTCCCGATGCTCAATCCGAAGCAAACCCATTTTTTTCCCAAATAAAAAGAAAGCAAATATTTTTTGGGGACCGGTTCGAGCTGCATGCGGTGGTCTCTTGGCTCGGCGTCCTCGTCGCGCTGTGCCGTAACCGAACCGTACGGCGGCTTTACGGTGAATCCTTTGCGCCCAAGTCAAGCGTCCCTTTCCGTGCGATTCGGCCTCGATTTGCTGTGCGCATTCAGACCGATGGAGCCGCTCGCTTCAGATCCAAAAACTCGCGCAACTTCTTCCTTTCGGCGGCAGGCAAACTGCTCGACTCGAAGCCAATTTGGATGCATGGTCACTTGATCAGGCTGCATTCGATACTCTAGTTTATCGTCTGCTACTGCTACGTGCCGGTAAACGTACTGGTAAACCCGCCGTGTCTGTCTTCTGATTGGCTTCCTCATCGTTTTTAAATTCCGGGGGGTTTGGATTTTGTGCTGCTCTCTTGTAAGTCTTGTCCACATCGAACCCGATCGAACACGGCCTCCTGAATCGTGTGGCGCTAATGAACGGTAGCTGTTTCATTCCCCTGCTGCCTCCAGTTGCTCTATTAAAATTCCCCGGCTACAAAGATCCATCCCTCGATTATCATGTGTCGCTGTCGGCCGCAGAGATTTTCCATGACGAGTCCCAATCGTGCAGCGCGTCGCCGCCGGCGAGTAGCAGCTCAGTTACTGTTACACACAGCTCCCGCGTGCACTGCACACCATCTTGCCTGCCATGGCTGTCTGAGCCCCCTAGGGGACCGTTCGTCCCGACCTGTCCTGCTGTCCATGGCGGCATGACGCAACGGGATCCCCGTGACGAGACGAGAGCGACGCGGCGCAGAAGCAACAAACCGGGGGAATTCCCGTAGCCTGAGGCACGGCCTCGCGCACGCACTTGGCTGTCACCGTCGGCCTGGCACTATCGGCTAATCGGCCGGTGGGGAGCCTGCGCCGGCCGGGGGCTTCCTGCGGCCCCCGCTCCCGACGCGGTCGGTGGGGGACTTGGGTTTTGTTTCGCTCGTGTTTATAAGGTGGTCAGTGCGTGTGCTTCTATTGTGTTGTGTTCTATTCTATCTCGGCTGATTGATTATTATCCCCGGTGGTTGGGTCGTGTCTTTCTTGTGGTAGATCCGCGCGGTTTGGCCTCGCCCTCGCCGCGGGAGAGGGGGCGTGGCGCGTAGCTCGGCAACAGGGCGCGGTCGGCTGACAGAGCAAGGCCCGCCGCGGCTTCGGCTGCGCCGTCGGCCCGGCTGAAGCCCTCCACCCTTGCCGCGGCAAGGTCCAGCTCGCCGGCCCGTGACGCGGCCGCCGAGGCGCGCGGCACTTCTCCCCGTGCCAGGAATGCGAAGGCCTCCGATGGCCTGTGGGCGCCCGCGCGGAGCTCCTCTCGCTTGGTTCGGCCGGAGCCCGCGCCAGCGCCAGCAGCCCATTCCAAGAAGATGAACAGGCTAGTCCATGGCTTGCCTTCAGAGCAGGCTAAATTGCTGCCAGGAGCTGCGGCTGAGAGGAAGAGGAGTCCTCTCAGAGGGAGCACGAACAACACCGGCGACCAATGTGAGAATGCCCGGCCATCAGAGTCTCCCGCCAACAGGGCCACGGATCAACACCGGTGGCCGGGGATGATGTCTGGCCGGCGCTCTGCTGACCTCACTTTGACAAGCGCTGCTCCTGCTGAAAAGACTAGCAGGTCGGCCTCTGTCTCTTCACCAACTGCTTCAGCAGGGCGCTCTCCACGGAGGATGCATCCATCCGAAGGCAGGAGTAAGGGTCTGAAGCGATCGTCAAACGAGATGGCAAAGTTTGTTCACCGGAGAAGAAAGGATAAGGCGGATTCTAGCAGTGACACGTCTTCTCAGACGTCGGAAAGCGCTAAATCCACTCGTGGCCCGAGCAAGGCCATTTCTTCACCAGCTCCGGCTCTGCACAGATCATCGTCACCGAGGCTGGGTTTGTCAGCTGCAGCATCTACTTCCAGGTCCTGCCAGAGCCCGTCACGGATGAGACCTTCAGCACCTTGCCGATCAAAATGTGCTACTTCAGCTACTCAATCGGGGGTTGAACAACCTGTGTTTAACTATATCGTTGATGCGCAGAAAGTGAAGAAGAATGCAGGCCAGATTGAGAATATCCATCAGCTACGTCTGCTGAATAATAGATATCTGCAATGGCGCTTTGCGAATGCACGATCAGAAGATACACTATCGCAGAAAAATGGTGTCGAGGTAAAATTTGCAATCTAGCATCCTCTTTTACTTGTGTTCCTTTTCTCCGTAGTGCCTAAACTTAAATAATTCATGTTCTTTCTGGGGCCATCCTTATTTATTCCCTACATACTCAAGATAATTGAGAGAACAAATGAGACGAGACAATTTCATATTTCTGTTTGTTAAGATTACTGCACAGGCATTTTATTGGAAAATCATGTGCTAGTCACTTCATTCAAGAAACATTTTGCGCTAGACTTAATGCTTGGTCTAGTGCCCGTAATATTTAGTTGGTATCAGGGAGATTTTTCATGTAACATAGAGTATTGATGGGTCCACTATTTATTTTTGCAGGTAATTTTTCTAGATATATCTTTGTTGAGCAACGTTGAACTGATGACATGATCCTTTTTTTCTTATCATTCAAGCAGATCATTCTTTACAGTGTTTGGAAAAGTATCTTGACGATGCGGGATGCTCAAACAATAACAACAGCCAATGCGCGACACCTGCAGCAAGAGCTGAAGTTGTATAAAATTCTAACAGAGCAGGTGTGTGTTCACAAACAATTCTGTGCATCTTTATCTTTTTCGGAGTGAAAGATCACAGAAATTTTTGAAGGATTTGGAATTGTTGTGTTGAATCATATTAAAAATCACATAGAAGGAAATACTTGGCATTCTTATCCAGTTGTCCTCTCTTACCTTTGGAAGCTGCGTAATGTGAAAATTCAAAATTTAGCGTATTTACAACACTATATTGTGCTTCAGATTGTTTACCTTGAGCAATGGCTGGTGCTAGAAGAAGAGAGCAGTTGTACTTTAGTTGAGGCAATCCAGGCTCTTAAAGCAAGCACGTTGTGCCTTCCAGTTACATCAGGAGCACAGGTGTGTGGTGAACAATATAGCTGCTTGTTATTTTTTAAACTAAGATATATTGACATTACTATTGCACGAACAGGCTGACGGAGTTGCAGTCAGGAATGCTATAAGCTCAGCTGTTGATGTTATGCAAACTTTGAGTTCCTCGATATGCTACCTGCAATCAAAGGTAGGTATTCTAGTTCCAATTTTTCCATGATATTTTTCCTTTGGTAATAATAAACTGTGTTGTTTATGTATAGCAATTATAAAGTGCTTAGTACATAGTTTGGTGGAAGATAGGACGCCCGTGCTGCTCTTATTGACGTTAGGACATGCTTGCCAGGTCGAATACAGGACATTGTTGGTTTCTGAACTTTCGATGATGGCAAGACAGGAAAAGGTTGCTCTTGATCAATGCAGAGAGCTTTTAGCTACGGCAGCAAAACTGCAGGTACCTTCCTAATTACTATCACTCTGTCAGGTCAAACCCTTTACCAATCCTAGTTGATCACTATTCACAGTTTATCCTATTTTCTTAATGTCATTAAGTTTTAGTTCACAGTTAAAACTCTAAATTAAGAAACCTTGACACAGAATCCTAGCCGAACATTTACTTTTCTGCTATAATGCAGCCGTTCCGGTTGGATAATATGCCAGAAGCAGTCTTAGCATTACATGCCATGTAGGACTAGCAGGACATGCCATGTCTTGGACAAGGTCTTGTGTAGATCCAAGGCATTATACTCGGTCCAAATCTCGACCTCTTCTGCACAGATCCAACTTTTTGTGTAGAGTTCGCTGCAGGACTAGCATGCCATGCCATGTTTTGGAACTGTTTCCTCCTTGTGGCTGGAGCCTGAAAAATTCGGTAGGGAGATATGTCCAGAGTTCTGGACCATTTGCCACTGCATAATTGAATTTGTTAACTTCTGGCGTGCCATGATCTAAAAAAAACTTCTGGCGTGCCAGTCCTAGTCTTGAATTTTCCATCTGAACTTTATATACTGAACTCAATATGTAAGCTAGGTTATTACAGGGTTTATGTTTGGTCAGGTACAGGAGACCAGCCTTCGCACGCATCTGATGCAACTGAAGGAGGGATCTGCAGGATGATGAACTGCTAAGCTGAAGAATTGACCTTTGCTTTTGAAAGCAACATCGGCCAGCTCGATCGTGCCAAATGAAACAGAAATCTGTAGAGATGAGTAACAGACGATGCGTACTGCACATATACTACCATACGCATTCCATGACCTTTGAAGATCGTGGCGGCGAAGCTCTGCAATCTGCAGCTAACAACTCACAGTGGTTACAAATTATTCCTGGGGGATGAAAAAGGCGTAAATGGTTTCACCGTACAGTCATTCTTCTTTTTTGTTCTGTTTTATTCCTTCATAGCTGATGGTAGTAGTTCCTTCACGGAGTAGTCTTGTACGTACCTAGTCCGCACGGTACATTTTGACTTTTGGGAAGTGGAAAGAAAAGTAAAAGAAATGATACAAAAACAATCGGTCAATCGCTGATGGAATTTACCCTGTTCTTGTAGTATTTTAAACGTTTTCTTTTCATCTGTCCAATACGAAATGAACAATTCACTAGAGGATGGGTCCGATGTCCACGAAGACAAGCACGCTGCACACACGCCTTCGCTCATTCATGAGACACTGGGTTAGTGAGACACGAAAATACAGTAGGAAACATGCAGCTTAGCGGTGAGCTGGATGACTTGTATTCTCTATGAGCTGGAGCATTTTGCTTTAACTAAAAAAGGCCGGTTCCCTCTCTATCTGCGATAACAATATGCTCGGTGAGCCGGATGACTTGTGTGAAACTCTTGAGCTGGATTAACTTAAAAGAAAGCTGATTTCCAGACCATCAGAGGCTCCCTCCATTCCAATATGGGCCGAATGATGTAGGGCTCGTGGGCGGAAAAGTAACTCCCAGCCCTGGTCCCTCGCAGCCGCCGCCGCTCCACTTCGTTTCCTTTCCTGGCGGCGACGACTCGGCGAGTGGCGGCGCTATTCGGCCTTCGCCGGCGACTAGCACCCACCAGGTATGCCCTCCCCTCCTCTTCCCTTCCTGCCGTGCGAAGCGGAGCATCCCAAACCGTGAACCCCAGTTTAAGCTATTAGCGTTCGGATGTGATCCAGTTACAATATTACCTCCTAGCTTCGATTTCGTTTGCAAAATTTATCGGGTACATCATGTGTACACCCATGTTGTGTGCTGGGTGCGCCCCTGGGTGCTCGTGTTTCTCGGCACAGGCCACCTCACATTTCCGAAACAGAGCAGAGCAGGCCAGCAGCCCAGCAGCCCATCGCCCCATCCAACAGCAGAGCAGGCAGTTCCTCGGGATTACGTCTTCGGCTAGTACACACGTACTTGCGTAACAGCGCTGCCTTCATACAAACATCCGCTTTCGTAAGTCGTCAGCGTATTTCAAACGTATTCCGTTTGGGCCCAATGCCAGTTGACGTTACTGCCAGAGTCGAATCCGTGCTGCGATGGAGGTGTCCGAGGCGGCCGCCGCCGCCGTCGGCGTGGAAGCAGAGGGTGGGAGCGGCGGGAAGGGAAGCTGGTACGTGCTGGGGGAGCGGTAAGTGCTGGTGCCCTACCTGCGGAAGCACGTGCCGCGGTATCACGAGTGGATGCAGGACACGGCACTGCTGGAGGCCACCACGTCGGAGCCCCTCTCCCTTGCCCAAGAGTTCGAAGTCCACCGCTCCTGGATCCTCGACCCTCTCAGTTCAGCAACGCATCCCTACTCCTCCTCCTAGTTTTCCTCGATTTGATTTGAGGCGTTCTGTCTGATTGATGAATTTCTTTTTGCTTGCTTGTTTTGCCCCGCAGAGCATACATTTATAGTGTTGGACAAGGAGTTGATCGAGGGAGAATTCACGCCCAGCAATCCGCATACTGAAGGTTCAATTCTTTGTGCTGCCCATTACCTTGTTAACCCTCTGTCTGTTAACCATTTGATTGTGAATCAATCCTCGGTCTGTTAACCGTTTGATTATGCGGTCTGTTAACCGTTTGATTATGAATTGGGAGAGCAAAAGTTATGTGTTGACTTGATTTTAACTTTTGTTAGTTTTGTAAGGAATCCCAAAATTGTGTCTTGGTTGCTGCGATTAGGATGTCCAAAAATAAGAACCTAAAATAGCTGAACTTTACAAACATACAATCAAACTTACGCATCTCTAATCGGCAGAGAGCACAAGCCTAATGAATTTAGAGGTTTTGACTAAAAGTTGTACACAATTTTTTATATGAAATAAAAATATCTGTCAAATACAATAGCTAGGCTGCTTGTTTTTTTCTTAACAATCACATGACCATCTTTATTTCTTTTGGTCCCAACATCTAAGTATCAAACTACGGTATGTGAATGGAGAGCAATATACATTGTTATCCAAGCAGTAGGTGTTCCCAAGTGCATGGTAGTGTACAACACATCTTGTAGAATGACAATACGAGTTTCTGCTAGGTCTGGTTTGTTAAGTTTATTTAAACATTTAAGCTTCTAAATTCTATTTGTACTTAGTATTCTGGTTCTGATTGGTGATGCAAACATTCTTTTCCTACTAGCATTCATTTCTACCTTATCCACTGCAGCTATGGTTGGTGATGTGAACATGTATATGAATGACCCTGATGATATGCAGATTGCGGAGATAGAGATTATGATAGCTGAAAATAAGAGGTAATCATGACACTGTTTTCACCATATCTGACATCTTTTCGAGGTTTACATTGTTCTGTTCAGTGAACAATTGCATGCATGCATTTTTGCTTGGCTTAATAATTTGACATCTTACTTGGTTATTTATGACCTGAATATTTTTGTTGAAAAATCAAATAAATAGTTGCAGCTAATTATCTAGTCCTTTAAACTTTCACTTGCCGGTTGCTTCACTAACCATACCTGTAGGATAGCATATATGTGGCAATCCAGTGGAATTATTCTATCTCTGTGCGACTCACTTTGTACTGCAAGGCAAGGGAGACAAACCCTGCTTAGCATGTGAAACTGTTGTGTAGCGCAACTGGTCCTGAAATTTCTGGCATGATCTTGTTTTTACGTAGGGACAAAATAGTTGAACTGTTGAAGCAATAATTACATGTCACATGAAACTAAAGTAGATGCTGGAACTGGTAACAGAAGAGATACTTTTGCATGAGTAGTGATACTATCTAGTCGTACTGACTAAAATATCCGCCTTTTCTTGTCACAGTCGTGGGAAGGGAATAGGTCAAGAAGCAATCTTATTGATGATGGCATTTGCAGTAGAGAAATATGGAATTCACACATTCAGGGCAAAAGTTAGTGAATCAAATGTGGCATCACTTAAGCTCTTCAGGAAGTTGGTGAGCACCCCTCTTTTCTCATATTCACATTTGTTCGCTAGTTTGCTGATCAGAATTACATTTCTCTGGTTTGAATACAGGGCTTCAAGGATGTTTCATATAGTGCGGTGTTTAAGGAGGTATGGTTTGTGATACTTAATTTCACATTTGCAAAGAACTTGCGAGCATTACAAAGAATGTTTCCGCAAACTACATGACAACCCATCGACATTGATGTTTCCTCAAGTCTCAGCGAGTCAAAAAAACATATTATTCGTCCATTGTAATAGCACAAATTACTTCAAATCCATTCCGGAAAGGCGGAAAAGAACAATCAGTCAAAACTCATTGTCTCTTTCTCTCTCAGGTGACTCTGGAGGCGCCTGCTGCTGCACTACCGTTGGGAATTCCTCTGACCGTAGGAGATTGGTGACATCTGATGCAGCCCTGCCTGTTCTCATCTAATTATCGAGCATCTCTGATTGGTTTTCATGGAGCTGAGACCAGAGCTAATTCCGTGCGGCTGGCAAGGCGAGCTGACTACTGCCTGTATGTACTCTCTGACCAAGAATTACTCTGGCTGATGATGTATAAAAACTGGATACCACAGTATCACAGTTGGCTGTGTATAACCATTGCTAGCTTGAATTCAAGCATTGGCATCATAGCAACAAGGAACAGGTCGCCCTAATCTGCAACAGTGCATGTGGCTGAAATCGAACTGGATGCGCCATTATGCTACTCATTAGTGATACGTTTTTTACTCCTTTATAATGGTCAGCGATCAAATTATATTGAAGGGATGAGAGATCAGCTAGCGCCACACTGTCACTATTATGTGTGCACGTGTGGCTGGACCATGGAGCCTGACAAATTCGGTAGG
>OAMR01000231.1:382320-427558 GCA_900205405.1 Echinochloa crus-galli | reverse complement strand
GGATAGCATATATGTGGCAATCCAGTGGAATTATTCTATCTCTGTGCGACTCACTTTGTACTGCAAGGCAAGGGAGACAAACCCTGCTTAGCATGTGAAACTGTTGTGTAGCGCAACTGGTCCTGAAATTTCTGGCATGATCTTGTTTTTACGTAGGGACAAAATAGTTGAACTGTTGAAGCAATAATTACATGTCACATGAAACTAAAGTAGATGCTGGAACTGGTAACAGAAGAGATACTTTTGCATGAGTAGTGATACTATCTAGTCGTACTGACTAAAATATCCGCCTTTTCTTGTCACAGTCGTGGGAAGGGAATAGGTCAAGAAGCAATCTTATTGATGATGGCATTTGCAGTAGAGAAATATGGAATTCACACATTCAGGGCAAAAGTTAGTGAATCAAATGTGGCATCACTTAAGCTCTTCAGGAAGTTGGTGAGCACCCCTCTTTTCTCATATTCACATTTGTTCGCTAGTTTGCTGATCAGAATTACATTTCTCTGGTTTGAATACAGGGCTTCAAGGATGTTTCATATAGTGCGGTGTTTAAGGAGGTATGGTTTGTGATACTTAATTTCACATTTGCAAAGAACTTGCGAGCATTACAAAGAATGTTTCCGCAAACTACATGACAACCCATCGACATTGATGTTTCCTCAAGTCTCAGCGAGTCAAAAAAACATATTATTCGTCCATTGTAATAGCACAAATTACTTCAAATCCATTCCGGAAAGGCGGAAAAGAACAATCAGTCAAAACTCATTGTCTCTTTCTCTCTCAGGTGACTCTGGAGGCGCCTGCTGCTGCACTACCGTTGGGAATTCCTCTGACCGTAGGAGATTGGTGACTCTGATGCGGCCCTACCTGTTGTCATCTAATTATCGAGCATCTGCATCTCTGATTGATTTTCATGGAGCTGAGACCGGAGCTAATTCCGTGCGTCTGGCACGGCGAGCTGGCTACTGCTATGTACTCTCTAACCAAGAATTACTCCGGCTGATGATGTACAAAAACTGGATACCACAGTATCACAGTTGGCTGTGTATAACCATTGCTAGCTTGAATTCAAGCATTGGCATCATAGCAACAAGGAACAGGTCGCCCTAATCTGCAACAGTGCATGTGGCTGAAATCGAACTGGATGCGCCATTATGCTACTCATTAGTGATACGTTTTTTACTCCTTTATAATGGTCAGCGATCAAATTATATTGAAGGGATGAGAGATCAGCTAGCGCCACACTGTCACTATTATGTGTGCACGTGTGGCTGGACCATGGAGCCTGACAAATTCGGTAGGGAGATATGTCTAGAGTTCTGGACCATTTGCCACTGCATAATTGAATTTGTTAACTTCTGGCGTGCTAGTAAAGTCCTGAATTTTCCATCTGAACTTTATTATATGTAAGCTAGGTTATTACAGGGTTTATGTTTGGTCAGGTACAGCCAGTCTTCGCACGCATTTGATGCAAGGATCTGCAGGATGATGAACTGTTAAGCTGAAGAAACTGACCTTTGCTTTCGACAGCAACATCGGCCAGCTAGATCGTGCCAAATGAAACAGAAATCTGTAGAGATGAAGTAACAGACGATGCATACTGCACATATACTACCAATACACATTCCATGACCTTTGAAGATCGTGGCAGCGAAGCTCTGCAGTCTGCAGTTAACAACTCACAGTGGTTACAAATTATTCCGCTTGAATGGTTTCACCGTACAGTTATTCTTCCTTTTTGTTCTGTTCCTTCATAGCTGATGCCTGATGGTAGTGGTTTCTTCAGGGAGTAGTCTTGTACGTACCCAGTCCACACGGTGCATTTTGACTTTTGAGAGGTGGAAAGAAAAGTAAAAGAAAAATACAAAAACAATCGCTGATGAATTTGCCCTGTCCTTGCAGTATTTTAACGTTTCCTTTTCATCTGTCCAATACGAAATGAACAAATTCACCAGAGGATCTGAGGATGGGTCCAGTGTCCACGAGGACATCCACACTGCACCCACGCCTTCGCTCATTTATCAAACACTGGGTTAGTGAAACACGAAAATACAGTAGGAAACATGCAGCTTAGCGGTGAGCTGGATGACTTGTGTAATTGTGTTCTCTGTGAGCTGGAGCAAGAGCATTTTGCTTTAACTAAACAAGGCTGCTTCCCTCTTTAACGGCGATAACAATTATAACAAATACGGAGCTCTCTCTCTCTAAACTCGGTGAACCGGATGACTTGTGTGAAACTCTTGAGCTTGATTAACTTAATAAGGAATTACTGACTTGAAACAGAAAGGTTCTCCCTCCGTTTTTGCTTCAAAAAAAAAGGTTCTCCCTCCGTTCCAATATGGGCCGAATGATGTAGGGTCCGTGGGCGGAAAACAACTTCCATCCATCGTCCATCGAGAGACGGCCCGAACTCGTTGTTGTCTCGCTGCCCCCAAAGGTTATTGCCTCAACCCTAGTCCCTAGCCCCCTCATCCTTTCCCTCCCCGCCGCCGCACCTCTCCGCTTCCTTTCCTGGCGGCGACGACTCGGCGCTGTTTGGCCTTCGCCGGGCCCTTTGCCGGCGACTAGCACCCACCAGGTATGCCCTACCCTCCTCTACCCTTCCTGCTGTGCGAAACGGAGCATCCAAACCGTGAACCCCAGTGTAAGCTATTAGTGCTCGGATGTGATCCAGTTACAATATATTACCTCCTAGCTTCGATTTTGTTTGCAAAATTTACCGGGTACATGTGTGCACCCATGCTCTGTGCTGGGTACGCCCCTGGTACCGTGCTCGTGTTTCTCGGGGCAGGCCTCCTCATATGTGATTTAGCCATGTGTTGTGATTTGAGATGATAGATTTTATGCACTTGTTAAGTCAGAATTGTGCACAGAGAAGTTAAAACTTGATGCTGGATGCATGTTCGATAAGTGGCTGCTCTTGCTAGTTTCTATCTCTCGGATAGTTCATTGCTCATTGTTTTTTTCGTTCGAGTACAAATTGTACTGATTTCCATCAATTTATGTGCCTAGTTTAGGTCCCTCGACTATACTTGTTTTCCTGTAAATTTGCTGGTTTCATGAACTTCATGATCTATATTGAGTAGATTGCAGAGACCTATATTTCCTTGGGCTAGGGGCAACTGGATTGCATCTGTTAAGCCCTTGTTTGACCACTAGTTGAGAACCAATTTGGTAGAATAGGGTTTGCTTTACAAGAAAATAGTACTTGCTTTTCTGCAAGGTTAAATCACTGCTATTAACCCGTTTTTTCCCCAATTGAAGTAAAAGTTCATTTACCCCCTGATATGAAGTTCTGTCATTTAAGATTTTAGTTTTACTGTCTTCTGTTGCTCGGAGTTGATGTTTGATTATCCTGCAACAGTTTAGAAACAAATATTCTGTGCATGTTTATGGATCTGTTAGCTCTTCCGTTATACATTTAGTTTAATCCAATAGTTTTTGAAGAACTTGTTAAATAATACCATGCCAATTGACTTGTAACCTGACACATCTTATTTTTATTTGGTTAGGAAAATGTCATCTAATCCCGATGGAGGCAAGAGCTTTGCTCGCAGAGATCTCTTGATTGCAATTCAATCAGAAGCTCAAAAGCTGTGGGATGAGAACCGTGTTTTTGAGGCTGAACCAGGCAATGGTCGTCCGGGACCTGGCGAGAAATTCTTTGGCAACTTTCCATATCCTTACATGAATGGATTGTTACATTTGGGACATGCCTTCTCATTGTCCAAGCTTGAGTTTGGTGCTGCGTACCACAGACTGCGGGGCTCCAACGTCCTTTTGCCATTTGGTTTCCATTGTACTGGAATGCCTATCAAGGCCTCAGCAGATAAGCTTGCAAGGGAGATTCAGCAATATGGTAATCCCCCAGTGTTTCCTGCAGTAGAGGATGAAGTCAGCTCGGAAGTAGCAGATAACCAGGCTGACCAGGCTGTTGCTGTTGCTGTTGCCCCAGACAAGTTTAAGAGCAAGAAAGCTAAGGCTGCTGCAAAGACTGGTGTGCAGAAGTTCCAATGGGAGATCATGAGGGGCTTTGGGCTGTCGGATGAAGAAATTGCTAAATTCCAGGATCCATATCACTGGTTGACATACTTCCCTCCATTGGCGAAGGAGGACCTTAAGGCTTTTGGCCTGGGATGTGATTGGAGACGGTCATTCATAACGACTGACATGAACCCATTCTATGACGCTTTTGTCAGGTGGCAGATGAGAAAGCTGAAGGGAATGGGCAAGGTTGTTAAAGATATGAGGTATACAATCTACTCTCCATTGGATGGCCAACCTTGTGCTGATCATGATCGAGCATCAGGTGAAGGTGTGCTGCCACAGGAATATGTGTTGATTAAAATGGAAGTGATCCCACCTTTCCCTCCTCAGTTGAAGGCCTTGGAGGGGAAGAAAGTTTACTTGGCTGCAGCTACACTGAGACCTGAGACTATGTATGGGCAGACAAATTGCTGGGTGCTACCTGATGGAAAGTATGGGGCCTTTGAGATCAATGATACTGATGTCTTCATTCTAACAGCAAGGTCTGCTCTCAATCTTGCATATCAAAATCTGTCAAGGGTCTCACAGAAGCCAACATGCTTGGCTGAGATATCTGGAAATGATCTGATTGGTTTGCCGCTGAAGTCTCCTCTTGCCTTCAATGAAATCATATATGCGCTTCCTATGTTGACCATCTTAACAGATAAAGGGACAGGTATTGTGACTAGTGTTCCAAGTGATTCGCCAGATGATTTCATGGCGTTGCAAGATTTAGTCACTAAACCGGCTCTGAGAGCAAAGTTTGGTGTGAAAGATGAGTGGGTTCTTCCATTCAAGGTTGTCCCAATAATCAATATCCCTGAATTTGGAGACAAGTCAGCTGAGAAGGTGTGCTTAGATCTTAAGATTAAGAGCCAGAATGACAAAGAGAAGCTTGCTGAAGCAAAGCGGATGACATATTTGAAAGGATTCACTGATGGAACTATGATTGTTGGTGAGTTCAAGGGCAGAAAAGTACAAGATGCGAAGCCATTGATAAAGAAGAAGCTTCTGGAAGAAGGCACTGCAGTGTTGTATAGTGAGCCTGAGAAGAAGGTAATGTCGAGATCTGGTGACGAGTGTGTAGTTGCTCTCACGGACCAGTGGTATATAACATATGGTGAGGCTGAATGGAAGCAGATGGCAGAGAAATGTTTGGAAAATATGAATACATTCTCAGCTGAGACCCGCAATGGCTTTGAGCACACTTTGGGCTGGCTGAACCAGTGGGCCTGTTCACGTTCCTTTGGTCTAGGGACTCGTATTCCATGGGACGAGCAGTTCCTTGTGGAATCTCTTTCAGATTCGACCCTATATATGGCTTATTACACCATCGCACATCATTTGCAAAATGGCAATATGTATGGCAAAGAGATATGTGGAATCAAGCCGGAGCAAATGACAGATGATATCTGGGAGTATGTGTTCTGCAATGGTCCAGCTCCAAAAAGTGACATCCCTCCTACCCTCTTGAGCAAAATGAAGCAGGAATTTGAGTACTGGTATCCCTTTGATATCCGGGTTTCTGGCAAGGATCTTATTCAGAACCATCTGACGTTCAGCATTTACAACCATACAGCAATTCTACCAGAACACCATTGGCCCCGTGGCTTCCGTTGCAATGGGCATCTTATGCTCAATTCTGAGAAGATGTCCAAGTCAACAGGGAATTTTCGTACTCTCAAGGAGGCCATTCAAGAATTCTCATCTGATGCCACTAGGTTTGCGCTTGCTGATGCTGGTGATGGTATGGATGATGCAAATTTTGTCTTTGAAACCGCAAATGCTGCTATCTTGAGGCTTACAAAGGAAATTGCATGGATGGAAGAGGTGGTAGCTGCTGAATCTTCTCTGCGAGCTGGGCCTCCATCTAGTTATGCTGACCGTGTTTTTGCCAATGAGATAAACATTGCTGTTAAGGAAACTGAGAAGAGCTATAATGCCTTCATGTTCAGAGATGCACTGAAGTCTGGGTTCTATGACTTGCAGCTGGCTAGAGATGAATACAGACTCTCTTGTGGGGCAGCAGGCATGAACCATGATTTACTGTGGCGATTTATGGATGTTCAGACGAGGCTTATCACTCCCATCTGTCCACATTATGCTGAGCATGTGTGGCAAAAAATTCTGAGGAAAGAAGGTTTTGCTATTAAAGCTGGATGGCCAGTGGCAGACACTCCGGACCCTACTCTAAGAATTGCAAACAAGTATCTACAAGATTCTATAGTTTTAATGAGGAAGCTGCTTCAGAAGCAAGAATCTGGTTCCAAGAAACCCAAGAAGGGAGCTGCACCTGCTCCTCCGTCAGAGAACAAGATGAGCATTGGGCTCATATATGTGAATGAACACTACTACGGTTGGAAAGAGCAATGCTTGATGGTGCTCCAATCTAAATTCGACAGTCAAGCACGTTCCTTTGCACCAGATCAGGAGATTATAGAAGCGCTGAAGAACTGTTCCATCGGACAAGAAGCAAATTTCAAACAAGTTCAGAAGCTGTGCATGCCCTTCATCAGGTTCAAGAAAGACGAGGCGAGGGAGGTTGGCCCTCAGGCCTTGGACTTGAAGCTTCCTTTTGGCGAAATGGATGTTCTGCAGGAGAACTTGGAGCTGATTAGAAGGCAGTTGGGCCTTGAGCATGTAGAGGTGTTGTCGGCGATTGATGAAGCTGCTCGTGCTAAAGCTGGGAAGTGTGTGTCTATACTAAACCAGAACCCTCCGTCTCCTGGCGAGCCGGTTGCAATCTTCATGACCAAGCAGGATTTCGAAGCCCTAGGTTTTTGAGTTGGCGTCATTGATAACTTTTCTGTTCGTTTATTTCACCTGGACATGTACATTTTAATTAGCTGGAGCTTTTTTGGTGCACTGTGGTTTGTCGAAACCAAAACATAGACAATTGTCAAACTGATGCTGCCTTCTATGCGCCCTCTTTTTTTTCACTGTTGCTTTCCTTTAATGCTTTGGTCTTGTACTGTTGTGGTTAAGTGGACGTGTATAGCACATCCAAAAGCAATATGTCCAAATGTTGGTGTGCTCTACGCCTCTATTCTGTGCAAGGGTAGATGGCATTGGGACATATTGCTTCTTTCTGCGCGAGTGAGCATCTTGGTTTTGATCTGGAGATCCAACAAGGCTTGTTCTGTTCCCTGTGTGTATTGTTTTGATTCTTTAACTAATGTCCATTATAAATTTATAGTGTTTGAATTGGCTGGACTTTTCTTCTTTCACTACGCCACATGGTTATATGGTTTTAAGTATCCATTCCTTCATGTATCCACTAGTTCAACATTTACAGCTGCCTTTTGTCTATATCCACCTGTTCCAGGTTTCAGCTTTCTTACCTGCAGTTAATTTCAGCATGGGGTTTCTTGAAGGCATGCTGATGGATGGATGGCGTCTGAAGTTGGTTTACATATATATGTGATTCTCTTGAAGACTGTACACTGTAGCATCGTGGACACCAAGTGCAAGAATTTGTTTCTGAATTCTGTTAAGTTCTGAGATATGTTCTCGTACAATACTCATGCCACCACCTGACAGTGGTGTATTCATCCCAATAAGAACTTACAAGTTTCTGCATCTGACTTTTGGAATATGTTCTTTCCCTAGATGGGGTAATATAATCTTAAAAAGTATTCCCCTTTTTCTCTACCATTGAACCTTCAGCAGATAATTTTTTTTGTACTGTTTGCAGGATCATAAACCGCTGGTAACTTTCGGTGTTTCTCAAGCTACTCTGTTCTAAAATGTGTCTATGGTAGCTATGGTTATCTACTTGAGACTCCAGCCTCCAGGCACTAAAGCCTCAACCTTTGAAAGTGCCACTGCAGGTTGGTTCCACACAGTTTTTCTTTTTTTCCTAATTTGTTGTCACTTGTATGCAATGAACTCCATTTAGCAATTGCTACCCTCAGATGGTGGAAGTTCTGAAAATATTCAGGTCATTTGTTAGATTATTATGCCCAGTAGCTCTCATATTTCAAATTAGACTGATGGCTATTCATTACCTGATAGCTCTGATGTTGGTAGACTTCATAACATCAGTGCAGGGTTCCCCTCAAAAAAAGGGAAAAAACATCAGTGCATGGTTAAGAGTTGTATCTGCTTGCTGCAAAGTCAGGTACAATTTTTAACACGCTTGATATTGTTATTAAGTGTTTTACTTGCTGCTCTCTTATAAAACCAAAACTGGTAGACCCCAATGTAAAGTCAGCAAAAGATGATTGCCCTCAATTATTTTTTATAAAATTCAAATCATCTTTGTGTTGCTACTTTCTGCCTGCAATAGAATGTCCAGTGTGATACTTGTATATTGGTATATATCTATGTTTTTGTCTGACACTATGATGCTATATATTAATATTTTCCTGTAATAAAGTCTGCCACTATCGATTCATGATATCATGCTAGGATTGTTCCAATTGTATCATTCTAGTGGGTATGTGAAGTTTCATTCTCTATCATAAATTGTGACATGGCTGTATTGTACTGATGGTGAATAATCTGTAATAATGATTTATTTTCCTCTGTGACAACAATCTCCATTTATATGTTGATTTGATCATTGAGAAATATGATTAATATTGTGATGTTAACAAAGGTTTGAATTTGCTTACCTAGTTAATTCTACTTTATTGTCCCATTTGTTTAATGTACAGAAAATTGTGTTCCATCTTTTTTCCTTGTGAGGCAGAAGAACTTGTTATTGTCATTTCCGTCGTTTTGGGCTGGGGGCTTGAAGGTCTGCCTCTGCCTCTTATTTTGGCGACTGCCTGAATTCACTTGTATATTTCAGTACAGATTTGTGGGAAAGTAGTTGTGTGCCTGTGTGTCTGAATCAATCGCCCAGAGGTAATATTTTAGTGGACACGTGATTGTCTATTATAAAGTACATTTGGTTAGCTCAATACACCTATAATTAGGAATTAAGCTTCCCTACGTTGAGGGCATGGTAATGTTGCATACACTGTATTCATTAGTGATGTTCTGGTACAGGCTGCCTGACTGAGTTTTACTGTGGTTTCTCTTTAGGATTTGTTTTGTGCCTGTGTAATGTGAATTTCATAACGTGGCAGGGTCATTCTGGATCTAAATTGTGTAAGGACAGTCGACTGCATTACTGAGACCAATAAATGGAGCAAATTCCTAAGGTGTCAGCTGGCAATTAAGCTGCAGAAGATTAAGCTTTGGATTGAGGTAAGCATGAGAATGCTGCAAAGTTATGTGGTGGTTTGCACCCTTTTGGTCTTGTGAAGCGACTGTTTGTGCTTCATGTTTATAGGTGGGAAATGTTGAAAAGATGTTCAAGCTAGTCACATCCATCAAACCTGAAGGATATTGGGCGCGTTTGGTTCTTTTGCTGGACACTGTTTTGCTTTGCTCAGCAAGGACATGCGTTTGGTAGAGCAGCAAAAGCTTGCTTTGCTCGGCAAGCTTGCTCCGTCTGGCAAGGAAATCCTTGCTCGTCCGGGCGAGCCAAATCGGCTCTCCCGCGTGGGCAAGGTTCGTCGCCCGCGTTGTTTGTCTCATGAAAAGCACCGTACGCTGCGACCTGTCTCGGAGTCTCTGTTTCTCTATGAAAAACGGGTCCCGCCAAATTGCAAGGCAAACGAACCAAACGTTGATAGCATTCTTGCTTTGCTTTGCCAGTCCAGGCTAGTCAAGGCTCGCTAGGCAAGGCAACGTCAGCAAGGGTTCCAAACTAGTGTTGATGGACAACTAGTAGTCTCAAGTGATGCATGATTGTGATCCAAATGAGCAGAAATTTGATCGCTGCAGAGTCTTGACGCGTTCTTTCCCTCTGCCTAGGCTCAACCACTCAATCATGTTGTTCGATGCAGGTTCGAAACAAGGCTCCGTATCTTCTGCTAGGTGCCATTGTTTAAAAATTCTGATGAGGATGGCAACGTTTCTGCTCTGTGAATTGAGAGGCCCAGTATCTGTAGCAGAAGTAGCAGCACCCTGTTCCGGTGCTGAGTTATGGAAGGAAGATGGACTTGATGCTGCACCACTCGTCGTTTTCTCTCTAAGTGATGAGCTTACCATCGATGGAGTGCATCTCGGTCAAAATTACAACCGTGACACCTTGTTTGGAACAGAAATTCAGTGCATCCCAAGTGGATGGTCAATCACATTGTTCATCCCAACACAACACATTTGGTTTCGCTAGAATGGTTCTAAATTTTGGCCAGGAGTCCAGGACTGCAATGTACAAGGCGTTGGCAGCTCCCCTAGTCACCCATGGTTGTGCGTACAAATAATGAGTGGAGCAAAGGAACACTACCGTGTGGAATTTGTGAAAGGAA
This sequence comes from Echinochloa crus-galli, assembly GCA_900205405.1. Classification (NCBI taxonomy): domain Eukaryota; kingdom Viridiplantae; phylum Streptophyta; class Magnoliopsida; order Poales; family Poaceae; genus Echinochloa; species Echinochloa crus-galli. The sequence continues at coordinate 417,227 of OAMR01000231.1, read as the reverse complement.
AGATGATCCAAATCCAAATTATATATGGATTATGGATACATATGGTGTAACGAAATTTGAAAGGAAAGATGATCCGAATCCAAATTATACATGGATACAAATGGTGTGACGAAATTAAGGTGGTTTGCTTTGCTTTGGCGTTTGTCCAAGGTGCAGGTGTCCAACGTCGACCCGGAGTCAGTAGGTGGTATCCAGCACTCCAGCATGGCCTCACCACCGTCTTGGACTCTGGAGCTCCTGCTAGGGCCCTGGAGGCTGCGGCTTGTTCGCTTGCCGAGCGGCTTGGTACTCTCTCACGTGCGCTTCCGAGTGATCAAGTTCTCACGTGAGTGACCTCGATGCTATGGCCACACACTCTTTGTATGGTGTTGGTAGCTCAATCAAAACACAAGTATCAATCAATATGACACCAAAATCGAATATTATATGTGAACCAAACTACTTCGTACGTGCTGCTAGAATCCACCGCGGGATCGACACAGCGCTCAGTCAGCGATCACCGACGCTGGCGGCGATTACCGGCGGGCTCGCTGCCAACGAGGCCGTCGCCGCCGCCAGTGAGCGGTGAACCCCCATGCACGTGCTCTCCCCAAGAAGTACAGGACCCAGATAGGTTTTTTCCGAGTGATCAAGGACACGGAAATTATTGGCACGTACTCTACTTGCTTGCAGTTGTCTCTTATCTGCGCAGAAAGCTACGGCCAAAAAATAATTAAGGAAACTAAACGTGGGGCCACATGCACGCTGCGTGCGTAGGACGTGGCCGCTGGCACGCCGCGTCCTTCTTCGTCCTGATGGCCCCTCTGCACCGCTCGCTGCCCATGCCATGCATGCACGGCGCCAACGAACTGCTAATTAATCAGGATCTAATCCGAGTGCATGCATGGGGCCCGGTCCGTAGAGATCGGAAGAGAACGTCATGGCCATGGCCCATGCCCATGGATCGTTTCTACAGAATTCATTCAGGTTTTTCTAAACAAGGAATAATTCATTCAGGTTCGAATGGCTCGATCAGAAAGCAAATAAAATTCCGTTTTCTTTCATGCTGGCTTCAGCATCAGACGGCCTATATTCCATCAGGGAGTAATATAATGTCAAGTTTTTTTTGCTTGCGACGACAGGCTCGAGACAGTGGATCGGTGTGGTTCTGGTCGAAATAGGACGACGCAGCCGTTTGTGGCGCCCTGCTACTAGTCGTTTGTATCTATATTTGCAAGATAAGGAGTACATATACTCGTGGCTCCACACGCGCCACAACGCCCAGCGCGTCGATTCAATTTTAGTAGGGACATGAGATCGATATGGCGACACAGGAGACGACGGTGAAATGTGTTGATACGGGTGTGCTAGCAGCAGCTCTGAATGCATTCATTCGCAGCGACGATAGGACCACGGCGACTACTGTGCGGCAGCTGAAGAATTCAGCGCAGAAATTTCCTCGATGTACTTGGGGGTTCAATTATATCTGTGGGGGCAGAAAGAATCGATTGGTTTTCACTTCGTTCTCTGCTGTCAAACTGTATCTGTATTCCTTGCGAGCGAGCGAGGGAGAAGGTATCTGTAATATTATTTGAGTTCAATGCTTAGTTTCCTTTTTATTCTAAGAGTTCAAGTTTAGCTAGTTTATTATGTAGTCGCACTTGTGTAAGACTGGCTCGCTGGCGCCGTAGCTAGACCGCCGGTGTCGAATTTCCTGTGCGCGCTCGACGTGCACGGCATGCAGGGGACATTTGGGGCCTCCGGTCGAGGAAGGAAGGGGAACATCAGCGAAAAAGTGATTGGGCCCAGGACATACTACTCCCGAAGGCTACCGGTGTTTTCGGAGAAATGTTGTTGCATTGGAAGGATTCTAGGGTATGACTGTCGTTGTTGGGGAATGCGCCTGGTGGAACAGCTAACATGCCGGTTTCGGAAGCTTGTTTACAAGCTTTTGTAATGGCGATTTTGCTTCGTCCCTGCTCCTAGAGGTGCGGCGACGCCGGCAGGTGAGGCAAATAATGCATGCAAATAAGGTCAAAATTGGAAAGGGCCGGATGTTTAAGCCATGCCCACCGATAGGTTGGTACCATGTAACAGTATGCACAATATGTTGGTACGTACCATGTAACAGTCGCACAACCGAAAGAACGTGGGGGATTAGGAATCAAGAATCTAGATATACAGAACCAATGCCTTCGCGCCTTCCCCATCCCCGCCCGACGAAGGCCTTGGTGTCTACCCCCTCCCTCCCCCGCTCGCCACGGCGCTGCTCGCCGAGACTCGCCGGCGCGGACGCCGCCGCCGCTCGTCGAGCCCCGCCGGCACCGCGCCGCTGCCGCTCGCCGAGCCCTGCCGGCACGGACGAGGAGGATGGGGAAATCGAGCTGCCGCTCTGCTCGGACCGCCTACAGCTGGAGGACCATGACGACCGTGGGGGCGTGGGCATCAGCGACGCCGACGAGTGGGAGGCTGGGAGCAGGTCGGCGGAAGGGATGAGGAGGAGTTGGAGGCGGCCGCGGTCAGGAGCTTGGAGTGGGAGGTGCTGCTCGCGGCCAACAGCCTCGGGAGCTCCGTGCGGCTCCTCGCCTCCCCAGCGCGCGGCCAAGTCCGACGGCGGCGCCCCGCAGCGGCGGGCTCCCCGCCTCCCGTGCGGCGCGGCCTAGCAGCCCGTGCGGCTCCCCGTGGTGGCTCCACCCTCCGTCGCCGCTCCATCCGCCGCCGCCGCTCTGCCGCTTCACACGCCGCCCGACCGCAGCTCCACCCTCCGCCGTCGCTCAACCCTCCGTTGCTCCACCCTGCGCCGCTTCACCCTCCGTCGCCGCACCGTCCGTCGCCGCTCCACCCGCCGCCGCGGCTCCACCCTCCGGCGCCGCTCCATCCTGCCGCTTCACCCGCCGCTCGCCCGCTCCAGGGGCAACATTGCAAGGATTGAAATCTTTTTAGGGTGCTAAGCGCATAAAACGAGGGACCTGTTTTTAAGGATCGAAATTGTTGGTTTTCAAGTGGACTTCATTCTAATTTTACAATCTTGAAATTTAGCTAGTCTGTTGGTTTCCCCACCATTTAGGAGGCTCTCTATTTTTTTACAGGGTTGAAAAAACATCTAAATTTAGCTAAGAGAATGACTAGTCTGTTGGAGTTGCTCTAAGTAAATGGTTATTTAAGCTTATCAATGAAGACGGCTTGTGGCAGCAAGTGTTAAGAAATAAATATTTGAGGTCCAAAATTATTACGGAAGTAGAAAAGAAGGCGAGGGACTCGCATTTCTGGTCGGGTCTGATGAAAGTGAAGGAAACCTTTATAGGTTATGGTACTTCCACTTAAATGACGGCACACAAGTCAGGTTTTGGGAAGACAAATGGCTGGGGAACTTCACTCTTAGACAACAGTATCCGTCCTTGTATCATATTGTGAGAAGGAAAAATGACACCGTAGCCACTGTATTTTCCTCTATACCTTTAAATATATCTTTTAGGAGGTCATTAGTTGGTATGGATCTGAATTTGTGGCACAACTTGGTTAGTCGCATTAGTCAGATACATCTGAATGATAGTGCAGATAGCTTTAGATGGAATCTCACTCAATCTGGTCTGTTTACTGTCAACTCTATGTATATGGCTCTTATTGGTAATGGTAACTTACAGCGTGATTCATATATCTGGAAGATGCGAGTACCGTTGAAAATTAAGGTATTTATGTGGCATTTGAAAAGAGGTGTCATCCTTACAAAGGATAACCTAGCTAGGTGGAATTGGAATGGGAGTAAACTTTGTCCGTTCTGCTCTAGAGAAGAAAATATTCAGCACCTCTTTTTTGACTGTCACATGGCTAGATTTTTGTGGAGGATAGTGCAGATTGCTTTTAATATACCAATACCCAACAGCTTTAATCATGTTTTTAATAATTGGCTTGTAGGTGTTAATGGAAAACAAAAATATAAATTGTTAGTCGGTGTTTCGGCTTTATGTTGGGCACTATGGCTCAGTAGGAATGAAAGAGTATTTGACAAATCACCATGAAAACTTATTTGCAGGTACTGTTCAGAGGAACATATTGACTCCGGTTCTGGGCGCAGCTACAAAGGTGTGAACAAGACCGGGAGGAAATAAGGGACGCATGTTGGACATTGGAGGTGCTGGCTATGGGTCTATTTGCTCACCATGGATGGAGGTTGAGCAATAGGATTGCGTTGTAACCTCTCATCGAATTATCTGGTGTGGTTTATTTTGTGAAACTAAAAAGGTAGACGGAAGGGCTACCTAATTTGGCCGTAGCCATTTTGGTAGCCCGGATAATTTATTTATCCATTATTAAAAAAACAGTCGCACAATAGGCCAATGCAGATCGTAGTAATTATTGGCTCCGTCGTGCTCGAGCAGTCGTGCCAGCGGCCCAGCGCGCTGCCGCTCACGAGTCACGCCTGTGGCAGCGGCGGCATGGGTCCCCCCCGCCTCGTGGGAGTCTGGCTCTGGCCTGGCTGTCGCGGACCCGGATTCCTCGCGCCATCGGGATTCCATCCTCCGCGGTGGACCGCGCGGCGGGCGCCGGACGGCCGCACGACACCGGACCCCAACCGTACGCGTTAGGGTTGAAAAGTATCCGGAACAGTTGGGGAAACCTCTAATAACCGCGCTCCCAGTTTACTCCTACTTGGGATGGAAATTAGAAACAGAGCAATTCTACCGGAAACGTCGATAGCAGTCGGAAGATGATAATTAAATTCGAGAATACATACATAATGATATGACGGTAAACTCAAACGTTAAACTAGGCATGACTACGCAAAAGAGTTTAAATTCTCAGAATAAAATTTTTGACCGACACAGTATATTGGTCTAGTTCTGCTAACCAATATTGGAAGAAAGGACGGCATATTTCACATGATATGAAGACGAAAGAAGTAAAATGTATAAGGGCAGTCTCAGTGCAGGATTTCATCACACGGTTACCAAGACCAGAATCTATGAAACCGTGTCAGATGAGTTTCATGGTGATGAAACTCCTCTCATATCCTATGAAACTTTTCAGTCTCTCTCCTCTGCCACATCAGCACATTTAATGCCATGAAACTCCCATGAAACCCCCACTGAGACTAGCCTAAGCTCGCAAATGTTTAATAGAGAGATAAAAAGGACAGCAATTAAGCTGGTGTCAAGAAAAAAAGGAAAATCAATGGACGTAAAAAAGAAGGAAAGCTGCACCTGCTTTTTTTTTTTGCTACTAGGCCAACAACGACAGCAGTAAAGTGGGCCGTCCGTCGCTTGCTCGTTACCGGTGGGCAATTAATTTGTTGGTGACCGCTTCGGAACCACACGTTGAATTATCTTTATTTTTTTGAGAAAACACCGAATGATCCAACCATTATTGTTCATTGGCCGTTTCCAATCCCATCACCAAACTTCAAAAATTCTCTATCCAAACTTCACTTTTCACCTATCACATCAAATCTCTCTCCTCATTTATGGAGTACTAAACGTGGGTAAATAAAAAAACTAATTGCATGATTTTGATGTACACGACGAGACGATGACGAGACGAATCTTTTAAGCCTAGTTGGTCATGGTAGGACAATGTTTACCACAAACAAACGAAAAATGCTACAGTGCGCTACAGTGTCCGATGTGACTTTTGCACCCCACTTTTCACCAATTTCCATGGAACTAAACACCCCTATTGTGTCTTTTCTTCGTCGGTTGACAATGACAACAGTCGTCTATGTGCTGCTGAAAAGAGTGGGGCCTGATTTGACGACTAGTGGAGCCAGGATGCTGCAGACATGGATGAACGTGGGCTGTGTTTAATTTCTCCAACTTCTCAAAAACTCTCTCTCCAAACTTCACTATTCACCTATCACATCAAATCACATCAAATCTCATGCATGGAGCACTAAACATGGGTAAATAAAAAACTAATTATATGGTTTTGATGTACAAATCTTTTGAGCCTAGTTAGGTCATGGTAGGACAATGTTTACCACAAACAAACAAAAAGTGCTACAGTACGCTACAGTGTCCGATATGACATTTTCACCAAATTTTTCCTTTTCGTTTTTGAACTAAACACAGCCGTGGTAAAGCTAGTCTTAATGTTATTAAATTTACTGATAAAAGTTTTATGGTACGTATATATGAAACTCTTGTAGCTCTGTTAGTCTAGATAGCTAATTAGCTATGCACTAAAATTGCACACTAAGACTGGTGTGTCTCAATGTACAATTTCACGACGTTGTTACCAAGACTATCATGTCATCTTTTCAATAAAATGAAAGTGGTCCTCTCTTAGACCAGTCTCAGTAGGGTTTTATGCGAAGTTTCATGTCATTAAATGGGCTGATGTGGCATAGGAGAGAAGGAAGAGTTTCATGGTATGTGAGAGGAGTTTCTGTTCTAGATAACCGTGTAGTGAAATGGTGCACTAAGACTGTCCTTAATGCATTGTTTCATTGAATAATTTTATACACACATTGGCATTTAAGTCATGCAGAGTATTGTAATCGAATATGTCATGTGAACCATGTAGTCTTTATAAAGTAGTATAATAGAATTAATAGCCCCATATGATTTAATAATGAAATGAAATGGTATCAATGGAAATGTACTAATTGTCTACGACATGTTTTTTTATAATTACACGATACGTTTTCTTTCCTATTTATTCCCATATCTACCTTCCACTTGCCTCACTTCTATGTAGATTGTAGAAGCTCGTGCCTAGTTTACTATTGAGTGTATGAGAGCTAATCTATTCCTTTTCTCCTCCCTAGTTTATTTCCTTCACGTCAGTAAAAATGGTGACTAGCTTAACTATAAAATCGTTATTGTACATGCTTTAAACGTTAACAAGTATAAATATCACATCGAGTAGGCTTTGCTGTTTCTTATACTTATTAAGATCCGATTACATTAAGGCTAATTTTACTCCCAAATTTACTATGCAAAAAGAAGATTCCCCATCACATCAAAATGTCATAACATGCATGGAGTACTAAATGTAGATGAAATCAAAAACTAATTACACAGTTTTGTTGTGCTCTACGAGACGAATATTTTAAGCCTAATTAATCAATTTTTGGACAATTTTTCACAAATACAAATGAAATGCTACAGTGACGTAATGATTACGAAGTGACATCATACTCCCAAATTCATCCTGCCAATTCTAACATCTAAACAAGGCCTAATATACGAAAATCAGAGCAGCGCAGCTAGTCAATAAAGCGTTGGAAGCTATTCCTATTCGTGCAAGCGCTGGAAGACTAGGCCCTGCTGTTGGCGATGGCGACCGAGAAGCTTTGGAATTTATTCGTGCAAGCGGTCTGCAGCTTCTTAATAATAGCTGACGTGTTTGGCTCCGCTAATTGCAACAGGGGCGCCCATGCATCTCATCTCCAGACGCCGCAGCTGTAACGGACGTGTGGTTGTGTCTTTTTTACATTTTTTTTTACATAGGAAGGCTGTGGTTTCTGTCCAAACAGCGTGGCGCCGCAGCTGGACCAGACAGAGCCCACGGGTATACACAGACACAGGCTATCCATCCGGCCCATGCCCGGACCCCCCGCCGGCTCTGTCCGTCGTCATCCTCCTCGTCTACAAATACCAGCAGCCGCTGCTCCATTCCAACACACAGGCTCATCACTCTCACAGCGAGCACGAGCAGCTAATACGAGGGGAGGGCGGCGATGAAGGTTGACGTGGTGGAGACGACGCTGGTGGCGCCGAGCGAGGACACGCCGCGGCGGGAGCTGTGGCTGTCCAACCTCGACCTCGCCGTGCCCAAGACGCACACGCCGCTGGTCTACTACTTCCCGGCGCCGGCGGCGGGCTCGGATGCGGCGGAGGGCTTCTTCGCGCCGGAGCGGCTGCGGGCGGCGCTGGCCAGGGCGCTGGTGCCGTTCTACCCGCTCGCCGGCCGTCTCGGCGTCGGCGAGGGCGGGCGGCTGCAGATCGACTGCAACGCCGAGGGCGCGCTCTTCGCCGTCGCCCGCGCCGACTTCGCCGGCGACGACGTGTTCGGGGACTACGAGCCGTCGCCGGAGGTCAGGCGGATGTTCGTGCCGTTCGCGCCCTCCGGCGACCCGCCCTGCGTCATGTCCATGTTTCAGGTCAGGCACACGTACACGAGATCAATCGACAACTATACCTCTCTGTGCCCGTCGAATTCTGTAGCCTTCGTCAACTAGCTTCTAGAACGCGTAAAAAATTATACGGGCTCCCCAAGTCTAGGTTATTTCTGGCGAACTTTCTTTAGTTTAGCATAGGAAAAGGGGCGAAAATGACAGCTGAATTGGCCGGAGCGAACAGTTCTACGCTGGAGAATAGCACAAAGTGTAGAACTTTGGAATAAAGGAGAAGAAAAGCTTAAGGGCCAAAGGCGAGAGGCCAACTTGCCGCCGACGTAGTACTAGATCGTGATATACTCAGACCGGATCAAAACATAATTTGTTTGGAGCGCGCGTATCGTATTTGGACAGTAGCACAACTGCATGGCTCCTCCTCCACAAAAGCTGTGTGGTGCTTGGCCGCTGCACTTGTGACAGGCACAGCGTTGGATAAAAACTAAAAACCCATGGCACAACGGAGACATATCATACATCACTCATTTTGCTGCAATATGTAGTCGTGATTCGTGAACCTAGAAATTACTAACCCGTAGCGTGAGGATAAAAAATAAAATTAAATTTGGTACTGTATCAACATAAACACAGCCCATGTGACCTAGTACTATGGCACGTACTGATCGAGTGACAAAGTTGTCAAGTTGATGACTGTTCATAGTTAATGTCCTATATAGTGCATCTGTCATCAAGAGGTGTACAGTAGAGTCGTAGACTTGCATTTTCATATTGCGTATATGTGTACATGCCTACATGCCAAAGAGAGAAGCCCAATCTGACTTTTGTGAACAATAGAAAAACGGGAGAAAATTAATTGCAGTTGCCTGTATCTGTCGAAATCAGTAGCGTGCCACCGCCCCAACGCCTATCAAAACCTGATAATGATGATATCACAGAACTAGCCAATTAGGACATGCGTGCGGAATTCCGGAAAATAAGACAGAACAAAGCTGAAGTGATAGGGAAATCGACATCGGAAAGTGGGGAATTTTTTACTTGGTAATGATATATCCCGGGCGCGCCGCGCACGGTGTGTGTAAATCGTGGGCAACAGGAAAACACGGGAGTCGCATCCAATTGGCATCTGATGCTTGTGTTTGACTTGGTGTACTGTGTGTTGCTTTACCCTCCAATCCCCATGACGCAGCGTCTGGATTATCAATACTACTTATGCAGTTAATAATTATCTGCAAGTAGTTTATGAGATGTCACGTCCAATCCTCAAGTCATCGCCACTGTTGTCACTTGTCACTACATTTGGACGTTGCGAGACTATCCAACAGTGTTATGCATTTCCAAAGGAAAGTTACTGGAGTTTATTTAATTTGCATTATTTTTAGCTCGAGATCGATCGAGACGTACCAGAAGTTCAGAACAGAACGTACAGTCTCGATCACACGCAGTTTCTCTTCACCGTGACGGATGAACGATACGCTCACGTCGTCGATAAGATACGTACCGTGCTGAGTTTTTAGTCTCGTACGGTGCACCGTGCACGGGTGCAGTAACTAAAAACATTTTTACTTTTTGTAAACCGTAACTTTAACTTAATGCGTGTGATATATGATGCATGCGTGTGCAGGTGACGTTCCTCAAGTGCGGCGGCGTGGTGCTGGGCACGGGCATCCACCACGTGACCATGGACGGCATGGGCGCCTTCCACTTCATCCAGACCTGGACCGGGGCGGCGCGCGGCCTCGCCACCGCCGACGCCTGCGGCGCGCCGCCGTTCCACGACCGCACCCTCCTCCGCGCGCGCTCCCCTCCGGCGCCGGCCTTCGACCACCCGGTCTACTCCCCGGCGCTCCTCAACGGCCGGCCCCGCCCCTTCGTCACCCGCGTCTACTCCGTCTCCCCGAAGCTCCTCGCCGACATCAAGTACCGCTGCGCCCCCGGCGTGTCCACCTACTGCGCCGTGACCGCGCACCTGTGGCGCGCCATGTGCGTGGCCCGCGGCCTCGCCGCGGGCGCCGACACGCGGCTCCGCGTCCCGGCCAACATCCGGCACCGCCTCCGGCCGCCGCTGCCCCGGAGCTACTTCGGCAACGCCATCGTGCGGGACCTCGTGACGGCACGGGTGGAGGACGTGCTGGCGCGGCCGCTCGGGTTCGTGGCGCAGGCGATCAAGGACGCCGTGGACCGGGTGGACGACGCGTACGTGCGCTCCGTGGTGGACTACCTGGAGGTGGAGTCGGAGAAGGGCAGCGCGGCGGCGCGCGGGCAGCTGATGCCGGAGACGGACCTGTGGGTGGTCAGCTGGCTCGGGATGCCCATGTACGACGCCGACTTCGGGTGGGGCACGCCCAGGTTCGTGGCGCCGGCGCAGATGTTCGGCAGCGGCACGGCGTACGTGACGCAGCGCGCCAACAAGGACGACGGCATCGCCGTGCTCTTCGGGCTGGAGCCCGAGTACCTGCAGTGCTTTGAGAAGGTGCTCTACGGGGAGTGAGAGCTAGCAGCGCGCGGATGCCGTTGACGCCGTGGCCTTGGTTTGTATGTACCGAGTGTTTTTAACGTCCAGTTTGGAGTGCGAGCTAGGATGTGCATATGGCAGCTTATTTGTTGGAACAAAGCTGTATCTATATATCCTGTGCTCCGAATTGAATCTCATTCCCATGTATGCTCAAATGGAAGTGAACTAGTAAGCAGGGCTCGATCGGGGCCATCTGTGCGGCTAGCAGATAGCCGATGCAAGTATCCATGTATTACGGAAAGGAAGCATATTTTTATGCAACATTAGAGCTTTCGAATGCAGCGTATGGGACATCTAAGTGCATACGTTTGAACAAAGCTGTTTTTAGTTTCGTTTGTGTTCCTGAAGGCGTTTGAATTAGGGAGAATCACACCATAATAATTCATTGAGATACACCGGTCGTCAAATATATTCTAGGAAAAAAAAAGACAGACAGGAGAAAATATGCAATAAGTCATATTGACCATTGATAGGCCCATACTACCCATGGGCGTGCGGCCCGTTCGACGGAACAGGGCGTCATTTTTTCTTTGCTATATACAGGCATGGCAGCCCATGAGCCCATCAGACCAGCAGGCCGGCAGCCCTCCGAGTTGTGGAGTCCCGATCAGTCTCTGGTCTCCCGAGCCCCGTGCGCGTGAGCGTGACCGCGCCTCGTCTGGCGGCGGCTGACTTGCCGAGCCGCCGCGCCGTAGCGACCAGAGCGAGGCGGCCTCTGGATTCAAACGGCGTAGCGGACGTTAAGAATTCAGGATCAGGATTCACGATTCAAAACCAGGTAAGGTAATTTAATTTTGTATTCCTCAATTCTGTTAGGTGTATCCTTCAATTGTTTAATGTTCAATTGCTAATTATGTTCTTATCTAGACGTCTAGTATTGCAAGATCGGAGCTATGATTTTGTTGGTTTAGAGTTTTGTACAGGGCCCTGATCTTTGCCGGCACGGCCCTCGATTCATGGCCTTGGATTGTCTCCGTCTCTGAAGGACCACTTTGCTGGTCACCAGCACCAAACCTCCAGCATAGACAACAACTCTGAATTTCATCAGGAAGCAAACAGCTTTGAATAAGAGTGCGCCACCGCCACAGTTTGACAAGAACCAGAATTCAGCCTCATTATGGATTTGCAGCATCTTCCAAACAAAATGTACATGCGAATCAGACTAGATGAATCATTTCACTGGACGAAGGCAACAAGCAACCAACAGGACATTTCTGATCTAGAGCGAGAAGACAAGGAAACTGTAGGAAAAAAAAACATTTGGCAATACGCACCATGCACTCGATTGACTTGTGGTACGTAGCTAGGCTTGATGCTAAAAGTTCTTACTTCTTAGTAGTTCATGGGAAAGCAGTTTATTTCTGTTACTGCATTAGCTTTCAGTATTAAGTCCACGTATGGCTATGCCGGAACTCCTTATTTCAGCAGTTCAGTTTTCGAATACTGTTTCTTCTTCCTCGGCAAATGTGAAATAATGTAGTTAAATTTCTTAACAAATCAACGAGACATTATGCAGTGTAGAGGATATCAAAATTTAGATCACCCTCAATTCAACTAAGTTTGCTCTTTGCAACAAAATAGCATCAAAATATCACAAATGGTGATCAATAGGGCATGTCCTTTCACTGTCACACCCTAAAATTTCCAATTTTAGGATGTGAATAATAAACTTAATTAATAAACGATTTTCCCAAATTTCTAAAATTTTCTAAGCTGTATTATATTTTTCAGGGAATTTAGTGTAGGGAAATTTTGCTTTCTAAATTAAATTAAAATAATATAGGTTGTGTTGCATTCATACTGCAGCATTTTGTTTTGTTGCTTGTAAATTAAATTAGAATTTAAATTCTGTTTAAGTTTAAATTTAATTTGCATTTGTTTGAGCTATAGAAAAGTTGTTTCGTTCTGAATTCAATTTCACCCCCTGAACTTTCTTCGTAATTGCTTCTGCTCCTTCTTCTTTCTCCCCGCGCTCAAGCCCGCCAACAGCCGCGACCCGGCCTGCTTCCTCCCTTCTACAGCGCACAGCCCAGCTAGGCCGGTTCGGGCCCATCTCGCGGCCCAGCACGGCCACTCGCCCCTGCAGCCCAGCTCGGCTGAGCTCTCCCGGCGCCGCACGGCAGCGCCGCCGCCGCGGCCATCCTTGGCGTGCGCGCCAAGCCGCGCCGCCTCTCCGCCCCTATAAAACCCGCAACCCGAGGCCGCACGCTCCAGCCCTAGCTGCCGCCCTCGCCTTCGCCTCCTCGCACAGCGTCGGCGCCGCCATCCGCAAGCTGCTGCTGCTGAGCGCCGCTGGCGCCATTGCTGGCCGTCCCGCCACCTCCGAGCCCGCCGGACGAATCCGAGGCCACCTCGAGGTTCCCCGCGCCAAGCCGAAGCTTCGCCGCCCGCCCTCGACGCCGTTCCACCGCCGATGGAGCATCCCCGCGTGAGCTTCTCGCCGTCGGCCGCCTCCTCCGCCGGCGACAGGGAAGCTGGCCCTCTTCTCCGGTGGTAAGCAGCTCTACGGATTCACCTCGCCCTCCTCTATCTCGTGCACCGGCTAGCCGCGACCCTAGGACGCCCCTAGCGCCGGCGAGCCAAGCCGCCAGGAGCGCCAGCGAGTTCTTGAGGAAGAAGATGGCAGTTGTGCAGATGACCCCCTGGAGAATCTGGTAATCTTTAGATTAGTTCTTGTGCCTTGGCCAAGTTGCAGATAACCCTCTAGATCTAATAGATGCCTGCACATAACTCCAACCCGAGCCTTTTTTTCTAGATCCAACCCTGAGCTTTATGCCTTTCGCGAGCACTGTTCACTGAGTCATGCGAAAGTCCTCCGCTAGTCCCTGGAATCTATAGTCAATTACGACTAGGTCCCTGAAATCATGTTGTAGCTATAAAATCCACGTTTTAGATCCGATTTAATCCGCTTTCGTTGCGTTAGATTCATATCAATGTAAACAACACGTTAGCACTATTATTTACTATGTTTCATGAACTTTATTTAATATTAAGTTGATTAAATATTATTTAAATCTAATTAAGGTTTATACTCGCAGTTTCACATTAATATTAAACTGGTTAATGTTTATTCAATGTGTTTTATAAATAAAAGTTGACTAGGTCATATCTCGATTTTTCATAAATAATAATGACATGATTAATATTTATGACAACTAGTTTTCTAATTAAAAGCTAATTAGAGTTAAACTTTGAGTTTTCTTAAATAATTGCCAATCTTGATTAATAATTATCATTCATTATTTCTCTGAATATTTAAAATATAATTAAGTTCCATCTCGATTTTTGTAAAGTGTTATTAATATGATTAATATTTACTTAACTAGCTCTTTCTAATTAACATCAATTTAGAGTTAAACTCCGGCTTTTCATAAATAAATGTTAACATTGATTAATATCAACACTAATGTGTTGTGAATAATAATATTGACTAGTTGAACACGAAATATCATATTATTCGACTAAATGCTCTCACTTGTTTTATTTCAAGTTAATATTTAATTTGGAATAATGTGTACATAAACAATTATAAATAAAATATGATTAAGTTTTACCTCGGGTTTACAAATTCAAATGTAATTCTCTGAAACAATCTTTACATATGATTTTATTTAATTAAAATCAATCAAGCACATAGATGTGTGGTTTTATAATCCAAATTAATCTGATAGTTTGTATCTTTTCAACCGTTGCTTCGTTTTTAGTGTTTCTTGCGCTTGCGTAACCGTAGTAACGAGCCCTATCCGTTAGTACGCTCTTTTAAAGTCTTTCTTTTGATTGATGTATTGTTCATAGTTGTACTTGTTTGTTTGCTTGTATAGTTATATGCTTGCATGCTTGTGTTCGATGATTGCTACGAGTAGACGGAACGTTGTTCAAATGAAGAAGACTTTGAAGATAATCTGAGCAGCTGTACTTTGGAAAAGGCAAGTGTCCCTAACCATCCTTCTACCTATGCTTTATTCATAATATCGAAATGTTTTAATCGGAACATGGAGGACCACCCAGGAAAACAGTGCAACCATGAGTATCATATGGCTCTGGTCTTGGCTAATTAATTAGAAACTTTAGTGGATGGTAACCTTACCCGAAAGGGGCATGGGGGGAGGCCTTGATGGGGTATAGCCGGTCCTCTTGAGCTGTGAGCTTTGGTAAGAGACAGACCTCATTAGGGAGGGTTATGCTTTGCTTGGACTGGAAACCTTAGCGGGTTACTATTTACTAAGGAATCTTTGTAAAGGCCTCGTAGCGTCCCTATGCGGTCACACCTCGGTAGTGTGATTTAAGAGGTTTGGCCACCTCGGCATGGTTGGGTTTAAAGTTCTTTGAACTTTTACGCGGCTTGTGGTGAAAGTGTACAACCTCTGCAGAGTGTAAAACTGATATATCAGCCGTGCTCACGGTTAAGAGCGGCCTGGACCCTCACATGATTAATTTACTTAAAGTTGATAATTAATTTGCTCTCTGGTTATTTCTTGTGGCTTTGCTGAGTACCAACCATAAGTGTACTCATCCTTGCTTACCGCTGCTCAGAAAGAAAAGTTGTGCGAAGCTGATGAAGATGATGCTAAGTTCTAGGCGTACGCAACCCCCAGTCGTTTGTCTGTGAAGATTGGAGCCTTCGTTTCCAGGATACGCTGTATACTCTGATAGATTGTAAGTCATTTATAGTTTATTTACGTGATATTGCATCTTTTATTCACTACTGTTATACTGTATGTGTGAAACTTGATCCTGGCACACATACAGGGTGCATCTGGTTTGTTTTCTAAAACCGGGTGTGACATTCACTGATCACCGTCATCACATAGTTTATTTGTCAAACTCAAAAGATATATACATAAATGTTGTGCAGTACTCAATCATTTCCTTTCACTATCATTAAGGCATCTGAACACTAATATTCATGGGATCCATTTCAGTGGTGGCGGCGGCGGATCCATGGCTGCAGAACACACAACAGAAACCTATCCACTTGCCAGTATGCCCAACTCCTCCCTTTGCTCCACAGCAGTGTGGTTCCAACCACAATGACCAGGCCCCAAATGACCCCCACCTCAACGGACAGAACGTCCCAGTTCACCTTTTCAGAAGAATTTGGTGTCACAGAAGCTGGTGGTTTGTGATTTATGTCACATGGGCGTAGCAGCGGCTTCCCACACAGCCCATCGTTGCCCAGAAACGACGTGTCCTGGAATGTCAAGAACTGGTTGGACTGCGGAATCCGTCCGGACAGGTGGTTGTACGAGAGGTTGAGGACCTCAAGAAAAGACAGCTGCGCCATCACAGGAGGGATCTCCCCAGAGAGTTGGTTGTAGGAGAGATCAAGTGACTCCAGCTGCAGCATGTTTGCGAGGGGAGGGATCCCGCCAATGAATGAGTTCCGTGACAGGTTGAGCCCCTGGAGTAAATTCAGGTCCCCAATCTCATCGGAGATGATACCATCAAAGTTGTTGTTGGAGAGGTCAAGGGTCGTGAAGACTGACAGGATGTTCACTAGTGTTAATTCTTGCCCTTTCTGCACCACTGTGACCAAGTTCTTGTATAAAAGCATAAATTCAGATAATGTATCAACATGCACCTTGGGTGATTTGAACGACACTGCCATCATAGCCTTCAACTTCTTTAGGAATGATGTAGGTATGGTACCACTAAAATCATTTGAAGAAAGGTCAAGAACCTGCAGTGCTGGGAAAATGGAGTGCATCTCTTTGTCCTTCTGATAGTGATGATCAATGTGACCATGAAAGCTGTTCAACCTCAAAACAAGCACTTTCATCAGAGGGAGAGCTCCCAGCCACTCTGGAAATGCGTCCACTATCTGGTTGTTCCCGAGGTCCAGGACCTGTAACTTGCGGCAGTTGACCAGAGACATCGGCAGTTTTCCCTCCAACTTGTTTCCGTTGAGATCAACAGCTGCGAGTGAACATTTCTTGCTGATATTTTGAGGCAAAGGGCCATGGAAACTGTTGCCTCTCAAGTTCAGTACCGTAAGAAATTTGTTGTCGTCCAACAAACAGGGTGGTATCACTCCGCTGAAACTGTTAAAAGAGAGGTCTAAAAGTAGGATATATGTTGCTTTGCAGATAGAATGTGGGACTTCTCCGTTAAGGCTATTGTTTGATAGCAATAGAAAAATTGCAGATCCAATGTTTGACCAAAACTCAGTTGTGACAGAAGAATTGAAGTGGTTATTGGAGTAGTCCAAATAACCACATCCTTTTGGGGTTAGGGGGAGGTTGCCTTTAATGTTTTTTTGAAAGAAAAGGTTGCCTTTAATGTTGTTAGAATGGAGATCTAATATGGAACATAGCGGCAGATTTGGCTGAACGCTAGTGAAAAAATTATGGGACAGGTTATAAGTAACATTATTATGTCCAATTTCCCAGATCCAATCCGGTATATGTCCAGCAATATTGTTGTTTGACAGGTCTAAAGTCTCAACTTCTCTCAGGTGCATCAAGAATCTAGGTACATTTGATAGATTACATGATGCCAACTCCAAAGTCCTGATACGGGGATATTCTGTCAAGGAATGGTTGTCATCTGTCTCCAGAACAGATAACCTGTTGTTTGATAACGATAAGTACGACATGTTCACATAATTCTTAATCATACTCAAATCTACTATACCAGTGAGATTATTTGACGAAAGATCCAATCTTTGTAGTCCGACAAACTTTGAGAGGAACTTTGGTATAGGGCCTTGTAGTTTGTTATCATTAACACTAATCTGTCTCAAATTCGAAGATAAATTGTGACGCAACAGAAAATTTCCAGTGAAACTGTTATTTGACAGAAGTAACACTTGTAAGGAAGAGTGAGAAAATAAATTTGCAGGTATATCACCAGATAACATGTTGCTCTCAAGATTAAGATAGGTTAGGTTCTGTAGAGCAAGGTAGCCATTTGAAGGTAATGAACCAGTTAGGTTATTTCTTGACAAATCAACTAGCTGAATATTAGGCCATCCAGCAAAGGATGGGATGCGACCATGGAACTAGCAATTAGAAAGGTCCAGTGTAGACAGATTACGGAGGTTGCGGATTGATGCAGGAATTTTTCCAGAAAACTTGGTGGTCGTAATTACCAAATGCTCTAAAGCGCTGTCCTGCATGAACTGTGGGAGCTCTCCATATAGATCCGAATTCACATATAAATCCAGAACTGTCAAACTTCTGATATGAAATATCCTTGAAGGGAAGGTTCCGATAAAGTCACAGCCATGAAGGCTAAGAACTTCTAGAGATGAGAATTCTGCAAAGAACTCTGGCACAGTAGTAGGTGTGCTAAAGGTACAGTAATCAAGCGTGAGCTTAGAAAGAGATCGAAGCCTAGAAAGAGCAGTATCAATACGACCAGTGACAGTGCTAAATTGCATGCTCAGCTCTCGGATACCTGATGTTGTATTGTCAGAACCAGCATGTGCTAACCTGACTGGATTAACTGAGATCTCGACACTGTTGAGATACAGCGTTTGGAGACTGCCAAGGTTGTCAATCATGTTATGGAGGCTGAAATTTGTACCAAACCAACCCGAGAGGTCTAGAGCAACGAGGTTAGAAAGTTGGCCGTTCTCGATGGGGATATGGCAAGAAAACAAGCAAGAACCAGAGAGGTTTTTTTTTTGAACGAACCGGCACGAGATTGTGCCCATTTCATTGAAAAAGAGGAGTTTCAAAACAGCCGGCTAGCCGGAATGAAAAGGAAAAAGGAAACAGCCAAAAAACTATTCTCGCGCTAGGAGGTTCGCGAGGTTCTTTGCGCCAGCTGCTATCCAAGACGAGGCTTCGTCTTTGATTTTTGCGAGTAGGCCCATGGTGGAAATCTCACGTCGGTTGAAGATTGCATTTCTTTCTTTCCAAACCTCCCACATAATTAGGAGAGCGAGACTACGCCACGCTTTTGGAGAGGCTCCCTCCGTTCTCGCCAGGTTCATCCACCACTGTTGCACGCTGTCCGCCGGCTGCCAGTTGTTCGGGAGTAAACCTGGCTGCGCTAGCCAGTGGGAGACGAGTTGCCAGATCTTCCGCGTGTATCTGCATTCGTATAGGAGGTGTTCCGCTGTTTCCATTGTACGTCTACATAGCACGCAGCTGGGTGAATGTGGCCATCCCCTCCGCGCAAGGCGGTCCGCCGTCCAGACTCTGTTTTGTAGTATTAACCACGCAGAGGTTTTGCATTTCGGCGGTGCCCATGTCTTCCATATGGCGTTGCAGTTCATGGACGTGGTGCATCCCAGGTACTGAGCCTTGTAGGCGGAAGATGTCGAATAAATGCCATCAGGTGTGAGCTTCCATTTAAGCTCGTCGTTGACGTCCGGGATCAAGTGAATATTTCTTGTGGCCATTAGTAGCTTTACAAACTCCTGGATGTGTATAACTGTTATGGCCGCCGAGTGATTGAAGTCTGCGAACCAGGCATTGTTTGTCAGAGCTTCCCGTACAGTCCTCCGCTTGTTGCCGGCTATCTGGTAGAGGTTTGGAGCAAGATCCATTGGACGGCAGCCAGCAACCCATGCCGATTGCCAGAAGCTGGTGTCAGCGCCATTTCCGATAGAAATCGATGTGCATGCCGCGAATAGGAGGCGATCTTTCTTGTCGCATGGTGTCTCTGTCCCCACCCATGCTTTATCAGGCGATTTCTTTTCATGCCAGAGCCAGCGCAGCCGTAGCGCTCTAGCGAATCTTTTCAAGTCGAGGACCCCCAATCCGCCGTTCTCCTTGGGCAAGCAGCTTCTAATCCAATTTACCTTGCATTTGCCCCCCGTGAGTGCCTGGCTCCCTGCCCAAAGGAATTTTTTCCGCAGCTTGTCAATTTCCTCCAGTACCTCGTTCGGTACCTTGATTGCCGACAGGAGGTAGATGACTTGTGATGTTAGGACCGATTTGGTGAGGCAGATCCTATCTGCTAGGGTGAGGTTTTTGCCATGCCAAGTGGATAATTTGCCTGCTACTTTGTCGATTAGTGGCTGGAAGTCGATCTTGCGTAGTCTTCTGATTGTCAGGGGAAGGCCAAGGTACCTCATGGGGAATGCTGAGCGTGTGACCGGCAGACCGGACAGGAGGGCGTCCACATCAAGCTCTCCGCATCTGATTGGAGTCACACTTGTTTTTTGGAGATTCGTGACCAGGCCTGTGACACTACCGAAGCTGTGCAACAGCTGCGTAAGGTTGCGTATGTCCAATGGCGTGGGTTTCAAGAAGATTGCTGCGTCATCGGCGTATAAGGATGCTCTGAAGCGCGCGGGTCGACCTCCGAGCTTGTTTAGCAGTCCTCGGTCCGTTGCCATGGCCAGGAGTTGCTGCAGAGGGTCTATTGCCAGGACGAAGAGGAGCGGTGATAGAGGATCCCCTTGCCGTAAGCCTCGCCCATGTGGGATAGCCTCGGTTGGAATGCCATTTAACAGGATTTTGGAGGTTGACGCTGATAACAGGGCAGCAATCCAATTGCACCACCGCTGCGGGAACCCTCGTTTTTGTAGTAGCATT
Organism: Echinochloa crus-galli; assembly: GCA_900205405.1. NCBI lineage: Eukaryota > Viridiplantae > Streptophyta > Magnoliopsida > Poales > Poaceae > Echinochloa > Echinochloa crus-galli. The sequence continues at coordinate 397,171 of OAMR01000231.1, read as the reverse complement.
AGCAGGTAATCCCAACGCACTGAATCGAAAACCTTGGAGATGTCCAATTTCATGAAAAGTGTCGCTGTGTTGTTCCGGTGAAAGCGGCGGGCCATGTTTCGCACATATAGGAAATTGTCGTGGATGACTCGGCCCTTAATAAAGGCACTTTGGCATGGCGAGATGAGGTCGTTCATGTGGGGAGCCAGTCGGAGAGCAAGCAGCTTGCTGACTATTTTTGCAATGGCGTGGATTAGGCTAATTGGCCTGTAGTCCTTGATGCATTCCGCTCCTTCCTTTTTTGGTATGAGGACGATGTTTGCCGAGTTTAGCAGATTGAAGTCATTACATCGCAGGTTGTAAAAGGCGTTTATCGCCGCAATAATATCCCGCTTGATGATGGGCCAGCAATTCTTGAAGAAAAGGCCAGTGAATCCGTCCGGGCCAGGCGCCTTGTCCAGCTGTAGCTGTGAAATGGCCCTGAAGATTTCGGCTTCGGTGAAAGGCTGGTCCAAGTGAGTGAGGTCGACCGACGGGAAATGGAGTTGTTCCCATGCGAAGTCCAGGGCTTGTCGTTCGGGACTAGCCATAGTAGCTTTGAAGTGGTCTAGGATCAGGTCTTGCTTCTCCGGGTGTGATACCGCCCAGCCGGCGTCTTTCTTTAGTTGCTGGATGAAGTTTCGTCGGCGGCGAGAGTTCGCCTTTAGGTGGAAAAATCTGGTATTTGCATCGCCTTCTTTAAGGTATGCGATTCTGGAGCATTGCTTACGTCGAGCTTTTTCAATGACCGCCCACCCTAACACCCGACGCTTGAGCTTGTGTCTTAGATTATACTCGGCTGTCGTGAGCGGCCGATCATCTTGGGCCGCGTCTAGGTGCGAAATGACGTGTCGTGCCACTTTGGCCTTTATCGTGATGTTGGAGAAGCGTGTTTTGCTCCATTGTCTCAGCACTTTCGCTAGACTGTGAAGTTTGTGGCCCAGCCGGTGAAACGGCTCGGTATGCTCTGTAGGCGTTGTCCAAACATGTTGGACGATCTCCATAAAGCCAGGCAAAGTAGCCCAGAAGTTCTCGAATTTGAAGGGTGCAGGTCGTCTGGGCCCGTCTTGCTTCGCGAGTATCAGGGGGCAGTGATCTGAGTGGGCCGATGAGAGAGCCCTAAGAGAGTGGTTGCCGAAAGTGAGGGCCCAGGTTGTGTTGCAGAAGAATCTATCTAGACGCACCAATGTCGGTGTGCGTTGTTCATTACTCCACGTGAACTTGCGATTCTGCAGGTTAAGCTCCTTTAGATTGCAGTTATTTAGCGTTGCACGGAAACTTGCCATGAGTCGACGATTAATGTTGTTGTTGTTCTTATCTCGGGCTCGATAGATCATGTTGAAGTCCCCTATTACGAGCCAGCCCTCGCTGTTGGGGGGCTGGATTGCACGTAGGTGTTGCAGGAAAGCCGGCTTGAGGTTGCGTGTCGATGGGCCATACACGGTAGTGAGGACGAACGTGGAGTTGCAGTGCCGAACAGTCACGTGAGCCGTAAGGGAGTAGGTGCCGACATTTATGTTTTGGAGGTCTACAACCCAGTCATTCCAGAGTATGAGGATGCCGCCCCTGGTGCCGGCGGCCGGTTTAAAGGCGAAACAATCGAAGCGATAGGCGCCCAAGAAACATGCTAGCGCTCGGTCGATGTTCTGAAGTTTGGTTTCTTGCAGGCAAACGATGTGACTGTTTAGGTACTTAAGGTGAGGGAGCTGCTCAAGCCCACGACTTGACCACGGAGTTCCAAGGAAGTAGTTGTCAGCAAGGTTAAGGAAACGAAGCGAGGTAAGGTTGAAGATGTCTGGGCTGAGGTTACCGGAGATGTGGAGTTCGGCGAGGTCCAGAGCGGTGACATGCCCCATCGTTCCGTGGCATGTGACGCCTTCCCATGTACAGCAGTCACTACCTGGCTTCCACGATGAGAGATTTGAAACCGCTAGGCTGTCGAAGCTGAAGCTGGCTTTGAGGCGAAGCAGGGCGGCACTTTGGTCATGGCGGCAGATGCATGCTCCAGAGGCGATGGATGTGAGGATGACAGCGGCAAGGAGGAGAAGGTAAGCTGGGTGACGAAACATGGCTTCGAGCAAGCGGTGATTATTGGTGAGCGATGGCAAGACCTTAGCAATGTGCAGGGTGCTTGGTGCCGGTGTTGATGAGAATGCCATAGGTTGGCAGAGATTTTCAAGAGATGGTGAATAGTTAAGAAGACGGGTGAGACTGAAGCGAAGGCGAGACCGGAAAGAGTCCACGGTAAGGGGCCACACACAGTGTAAGATGGGAAAATGATTAAGAGGACGGGTGACACAGGACCACGCCTTAATTTTTTAGCATTCACTGCGAGGGCGAGGGGTGTGTGACTATTTCAAAGTTCACTGTGTAAAGTTTGCGTGTCTTAAATTAATATTATTTTAATTCAAAATTACAAATTAATTCCTCTAATTTATGGAATTACAGAAATATGGTACTATCGTCTGCTGGGTAGACGAAAATAGAGATTTCGTCTACCCAGAAAGTCTTTTCATCGGACAAAAACACGTTTTTCATCTATTTTGCGGACGAAATCTCCCAAATTTTCAATTAAAAATAGATTTCGTCTACCTGGTAGACGAAAAAAAAATAGATTTCATCTACCTTGTAGACGAAATCTATTAATTTCGTCTATTCGCCGGACGAAAATAGATTTTGTCTCCTAAGTAGACAAAATTTAGATCTCTAGGTTAAAAAAAATACAAAGTGTGCAACAAACATTGAAGTACTATATATTGATGAATTGGCATATTTGTACTCACCACCCTAATACATCCATTTGTAAGTTTTACAACTTATTATACACAATTTGCTCTTAAATTCCTTATTATATTTTTATACACTTCAAAACGTATTATACATTATTATTAATAACCCGTAAATCATAATATTCCCGAATAACTAATACCTCTCTCCTCCCTGTACCGAATAATTAATACCTCTCTCCTCCCTGTAATAATCAAATAGAGGAATATTAGTTATTCGGAAATATTTTTATACATTATTATTATATAACCCTGTAATTAATATGCCGTTCCGTTTGTGTCAAGTTATATGTAACCATGCGGTCTGTAGTCTGAACAAAGTTTGTTGGGATCTTATATCTGCAGCAACTCGTGCAAACTCGAGATACAAACCACGGGGCAGAACTGCAATTTCAGCTGAACATTTTCCCATCGCGCTAAAAATTCTCTTTCCATTCAGAGAAACCATTCACTCGAATGAAGGATGGATTAATCGTGTGCGCGCACCCGATACAGCATCATAGGGCGCAGCGTGTGTGCTTGAACCGGAGCAACCGGTCCCTGAGGTCGAACTCCCAGAGGTGCTCCTGCTGCAGGATGTTGCCAATGACCGACACCCCGGGCCACGCGCTGTCTGCACGCGGAATATTAGTTATTCGGATATTAGTTATTCGGAAAACATTATGATTTACGGGTTATATAATAATAATGTATAATATGTTTTGAACTGTATAAAAATATTATAAGGAATTTAAGAGCAAATTGTGTATAATAAGTTGTAAAACTTACAAATGGATGCATTAGGGTGGTGAGTACAAATATGCCAATTCATCAATATACAGTACTTCAATGTTTGTTGCACACTTTGTATTTTTTAACCTAGGGACCTAAATTTCATCTACTCAGGAGATGAAATCTATTTTCGTGTAGCGAATAGACGAAATTTCGTCTACCGGGCAGACTGAATCTATTTTTAATTGAAATTTTGGGAGATCCGGTAGACGAAATCTATTTTTAATTGGAAATTTGGGAGATTTAATTGGATATTTAGGTGATTTGGTCTGCTGAATAGATGAAAATCATATTTTCATCCAACGGATATACGAAATTAGTAATTTCGTCTTCTGGGTAGACGAAATCGCTATTTTTGTCTACCCAGCAGACGATAGTACCACATTTCTGTAATTCCGCAAAACAGAGAAATTAATTTGTAATTTCGAATTAAAATAATATTAATTTTATAAAAAAATCATTGGCATTGATAATACGGGATAACTGGATACACTCGTTATCTTGTTGGAAAGAAACTTTTGACAGTACTTCAGTGCATACGGAGTATAACTGAGTGCAGTTGCAGACAGTAGTTGCTAATATGGTGTTATAATTTGAGGCACCTGTTGTATGCCACTGAAGACCGGCATGCTCGCTGAATCGCTGGTCCCCTGAGTTTGTAACATTGCGCACAGGCACACCGTGTATGACGTACACCCCGTGGACTGAAAAGCTATGTTAACTTTTCAGCATTTTTGCTTACAGTTTTTATTTTCTTGGAAAGAGTTTAATTTCTTGATGAATTATATCGAATGAACATCATATAGCAATATGAAAGCTTCAGATCCTCAACTAATTTTCTTCTTTGAAATAAAAAATAGTATCTAAACATTCAATCAGCACACCAGTACCAAATGAATTTATTCACCATACTTGAAATGAGAAATTTACATACTACGCTGTTGTCCAGCAAAAGCATGGTGTAATACCCACTTATTTTCTTTCACACATCATTAAGGTATACAAATATAGTGAACTCATTTCAGTGTCGTCGTCGGCGAATCCAATCGCTGCAGAACTTGCAGCCAAAATTTGTCGACATGCCAGTACAACCACCTCCGCCCATTGCCCCACAGCAGCGTGGTCGCAACCACGATGGCCAAGCCTGAAACGACACCTACCTCAACTGATAAAAATTCCCAGTTCAACTCTTTAGAAGAGCCTGGTGTAGGAGCAGCTGATGGTGCGTTGTTGCTCTCACACAGGCGTGTCAGCGGCTTCCCACACAGCCCATCGTTTCCCAAAAATGAAGTGTTCGGGAACGTCAAGAACTGGCTGGACTGCGGTATCTGCCCAGACAGGAGGTTGTAGGAGAGGTTGAGCATCTCGAGGAATGACATCAGTGCCATTGCAGGAGGGATCTCCCCTGAGAGCTTGTTGTAGGACAGGTCCAGTGACTCTAGCTGCAGCATGTTCGCTATCCGGGAAGGGATCCCCCCAGTGAAGGAGTTCCTGGACAAGTTGAGCTGCTTGAGAAACTTCAGTTCGCCGATTTCGTTGGGGATGATACCCTCGAAACTGTTGTTCGAGAGGTCGATGTACATGAAGACTGAAAGTATCTGTACCAAAGTTGTTTCTTGCCCCTTAAGTGTGACCGTGACTGATTCCCTGTAGTATGGACCGTTACCTGGAGACGGTGCTGATGATGTTGGAATAATTCCAACATACATGGTAAGAGCTCCTGAAGAATCCACCATCATAGCCTTCAACTGCTGGAGGAATAGTGCAGGTATGCTACCGTTAAGAGAATTTGAAGAAAGATCTAGAACCTGCAGCTCCCGGAATAAAGGGTTCTTCTGTTTGTTCATCCCAGAATGATCGATGGGACCATGAAACCCGTTTGATTTCAGAACAAGTACTTTCAACAACGGTAGAACTCCCAACCACTCTGGATACATATCTACTATCAGGTTGTTTCCCAGGTCTAGGACTTGTAGCATTTGACAGTTGATCAAATACACCGGCAACTTTCCCTCCAACTTGTTGCCATTGAGATCTATTATTTGAAGTGCACAGTCCTGGCTGATGTCTTGAGGCAAGGATCCATGGAAATTGTTACCTCTTAAGTTCAATATCTCAAGGTGCGTGTTATCTTTCAACAAACAAGGTGGTATGAATCCACTGAAGCTATTAAAAGAAAGGTCTAGAACTTGGATATTAGTTGCGTTGCAGATCAAATGAGAAACTTCTCCAGTAATACTATTGTTTGCCAATGACAGGGACTTGGCAGAGCTAATGCGTGACCAAAACTCATGCATGATAGAAGAATTGAAGTGGTTATTAGAGTAGTCCAATCGGAGAGTTCCCCATGGTGGTAGCGGCAGAGCTCCCTGAATCTTGTTGGAATTGAGATCAAGATCATCAATTGATTTATTTGATAAATTTCTCTCAACGCTAGTAAATAAATTATGAGAGAGGTTAAGGCTAAGACCGAGCCCTCTAAGACCACCTCCAATTCCCCATATCCAATCGGGTATGTGCCCACCAATATGGTTGTTTGAGAGGTCTAAGTTGGAAATACTTCTCTGGTGCATCAAGAATTTAGGTACATCTGATAGGTTACATGATGCTAGCCCCAACTCCTCAATAACTGGATATTCTACGTAGGAGTGATTTCCACCTTCCTCTACAACAGACCACTTATTATAGGACAGAGATAGATATCTGAGCTTCTTGTGATTTTTTATGAAGCTTAGGTCCACAGTTCTATTGAGATTGTTCGATGAAAGATCCAACCTGTGTAGTTCTACAAAATTCGACAAGAATTTTGGAAGTGATCCTTGTAATTTGTTAAAACTAATATCAATGTCTCTCAAACTAGGAGATATGTTGGGATACAACAAAAAATTTCCAGTCAAACTGTTTCGCGAGATATCTAAATACTCCAGAGAAGGGTGAGAAAACAGAGAAGCAGGTATGACTCCACCTATCGAATTGTTACTAAGAGAAATGCTGGTTAGGTTGTGTAGAGAAAGGTAGCCATCTGAAGGTAATGAACCAGTCAGGTTGTTACCTGACAAGTCAACCCACAAAATCATCGACCATTGAGCAAAGGGTGGGATGGGACCATGGAACTGACAATTAGAAAGGTCCAAGCTAGTCAGATTTCGGAGGTTACCGATAGACTCTGGTATTTTTCCAGAAAACTTGGTTCTACTAAGTATCAATTCCTGCAAAGCGCTGCCCTCTTCGAATTCTGGCAACTCTCCGCTTAGATTCTCATTCCCTGATAAATCTAGAGATATCAAGCTTTTGATACGAAATATCCAAGAAGAGAAGGTCGTCTGAGTCAACCCACAGCTTTGAAGACGAAGCTTTTGGAGACTGACAAGGTTGTCAATCAAAGTCTCAAGGCTCAAATATTTTAGATCAAGGCCAAAGAGATCAAGACTGGCTAAGTTGGCAAGCTTGGAATGAAATAGGAGATTAGTAAGAGCAGTATTTAAATGGCCACCGATGGGCATGTACTGCCACACCGTTAGCTCTTTGAGACCAGACGTTGTATTGGTAGAAGAGGCATGTGCTAAGTCGTTTGGACTGGACGAGATGTTTATATCTGCAAGAAACAGTTTTTGCAGACTGCCAAGATTGTCAATCAAGGCATGAATGCTCAAGATTTCAAGATCAAGGACCGAGAGGTACAGCGTGACTAAATTAGCAAGCTTGGAACGAAATAGGAGATTCCTAAGATAAGTATCAAAACGGCCGCTAGTAATCGTGCAGTCCAACATGCTTAGCCCTCTGAGACTTGAAGTTGTATTTGCAGAAGAGGCATGTGCCAAATCAGTTGTACTTAGTGAAATTTTGGCACCATCAAGATTTAGCTCTTGGAGACTGCCAAGGCTGTCAATCAAAGTGCCAAGGCTCAAATCTTTTAGATCAAGGCCGGAGAGGTTTAGAGCGACCAAATTGGAAAGTTGTCCGTTCTCGACGGGCAAAGCACCAGACAAGCCAGAATAAGCGAGGTCAAGGTACTTGAGATCCGGGATCTGCTCGAATCCGGGACTTGGCCATGGACTTTCATCAAAGTTATTGTAAGCAAGGCTAAGGAAGCGAAGCGAGGTAAGCTTAAAGATGTCAGTGGAGGTGAGATTACCCGAGATCCAGAGATCGGACAGGTCGAGCTTAGTGACATAGCCCGACGTTCCGTCACATGTTACACCTTGCCAGGTGCAACAGTTGGTAGCTACCTTCCATGATGAAAGACATGCTTCTTCGTCTTCGAATGCGAAGTTGAATCGGAAGCTGGCTTTGAGGCGTAGCAGGGCATCCCTTCGATCTTGGCGGCATAGGCATGCTCCGCGCCCACTGGCAATGAGGATAACGGTGACAAGAAGAAGGTAACTGCAGGGAATAGGATGACAGCGAAACATTGTTTGATGATGCTAGCCGTGGCTTGAATAGAGAAGGTACTCGGTGCTTATGACAGTGCGAGAGCTAGGTTTGGCAGCAACCTTAAATAGGCTGTAAACGGATGACACACGGGCGAGGACCAAGACTTGGAGTCGTCGGTGAGTGACCACTGGGTCAAGTAACAATCAGAAAACCTCTGCGCACTACCAGTCTATTTGCTGGGTGCTACCGTGTTACCAACAACAGTAATAAAACCTCCAAAGTTAATACATGAATACTTCCAACAAAAAATGTTGGAATTTTATGTGTGGCTTTCAACATTTATTTATATAACATAATATATGGTCATTGTTTATGCACCTCAATGTAAAAATAAATATTGATGCAAGTGATGGGGAATTATTGTTGTGGAATCTAACTCGAGGAATTTGTACTCGAGGTGCCAAGGACGTTTGTGCTGGAATACAGTGGAGGAATTTATTGAGATCAACTCTACTGGAATATTTATTATGTACGTACATGTTTGACCCGGGTACAGCACAACAGAAGAACTGGGTTTGTTTTGTAGGATCGGCTCTACAGGCTGTTAACCCACGTGATCATATTGGAATTAATCTCATATAAACAATTGGTCATGGCGCATGACTCACACATGTGTGTTAGGGACTAATATATTAGACTCATAAAACTGACATGTCTGATCGTGGTTGGTGACATAGTTCAGGAGTCACACGGATTTTCTGGAACACAGGTGATATAATTTTAACGCCTGGAAGTGGAGTCTATAAAAAGGTCCCTACTCTCTAGCCTCATTATGCATTGTGAGCGGCACCACGGACAAGACAGAGAAATAGAGGGTAGACCGTATAGCCCACAAATATCACATTAGTATCAGGGCCGGATACGACCACTAATTCCGCTGCGACAAAAAAAACCCTAGTCGAAAACTTTGCCGCCGCCTCCATCGATTGGATCGTGGTGCCGCGACCTGCGATTCGTCGGCCGTGCCATCATCGCCGCAACTCTGCGATTTGCATCGAGGTAGCAGGCCGGCGGTGTCGTGTATTGTCTCCGGCGGTGTCGTGTATTGTCTCAGCCGGCGCACGCAACGAGAATCTGAAGGAGCGTTCAGGCTGTGCGTGAGTGCATCCTGTTGTGCTCGCGTGCATCAAGGATCAGAAAAAGCAGGTGTAAGCCTTTTTTGCTGTTTTCGTGTTGCTCACCAACCAAGACACGAAGGCCAAGGAGATTAGTACGTGCTGATCTGCTAAAGCGCGTGGATCAAGGAAGAGCAAAATTCTTTTTGAATCGATCTGCACATCATTTAATTTGGAGATTTGATCTGGAACTCGTATCATCACTCGCTATGGCGTCCAATAGTGTTTTCTCAGAGCTGCTTAAATCCTGCAAGTTAGATGGTTCTAATTTTACGGTTTGGAAACGAAAAATCATGTTTTTACTTACTGTTGAAAATATTGATTATGTCATTGATGTACCTGAACCGGAAAAACCAAAAGATGATGCTAGCGCTGAGGAAAAGAAAGATTATATAGTAGAATATGAAGCTTGGGCTAAAGATAATAAAAGGGCTCGTATATTTATGTTGGGATCTATGACTGATTCTTTAGCTGCTGAGTACGAGAGTGAACAGATTGCCCGGAAAATATTGGGCAAACTGGAAAAGGATTTTGGTGATATATCTCTCGTCAAAGTGCTTAGTCTTGTTAATCGTTTTCTTTCTACCAAGATGAATGAAGGTGTTTCTGTCAATGAGCATATCAACAAACTCAGTGTTTTAGCAGAGGAATTAAAAATTGCTGGTTATCCCTTTCAAGAAGAAGTGTTGGTCATGGTTGTGCTAAACTCTTTGCCAGATTCATGGGAGCAGTTTAAGATGTCCTTTTAAGATGTGCTAAACTCAGTGTTTTGTCATTCTGAACGCGAACTTAGTATGCGCAATTTGAGGCATCACTTGCTTATGGAAGAAGATAGGAAACTCTCCAGGGAAAGGACAGAAACTCAAATAATTCTGAGTTGCACCTTGGAGAGGAAAAATATAGTGCAAATAAAAAGAAGGGAAAATTTGCTACAGGACATGCGAAATGACGCTCATTTGCTGAGACACACCGTTGACCGCCTAATAGGCTGAGACACACTGCAGTTTTGTGCCAATTTGCTGAAACACACCGCTTCGATTAAAATTACATTTCATGGCTGGGAAGGAGAGATAACGGTAAGGAAATGTCATTTTTGCCTTTGGTCCCACTTGTCATTCCGTGACTTGCGTGCGAGCGCGAGCACCGCGGCTGCACTGCGACGCGCGAGCGCGAGCTTGAGCACTGGCGAGCGTGGGCTTGACACAACCATTGGGGAAGGGGAAGAATATGACAAGTGGAGTCAGGGGTAAGAATGACATTTCATCACGTTTCTCTCTCCTATTTGTCTGAAAAACGTTACTTTAATAGGAGCGGTGTCTTCCAGCAAATTTGCACAAAAGGAGAGTATCCACCAGCATATAACGTGGTCAACGGTGTGTCTCAGCAAACGCGCTCCATTTTGCATGTCTTGTAGCAAATTTTCCCTAAAAAGAATTGGCAAAACCAGGGAGTTTTAGGAGATAATTTCCAATTCTAAGTATATCAGCTCTAGCATTAGTGCCTAAGTAGACATATCTCTTTCCCCTTGGAATTGTTTGCATGGAAGTAAAAGATTTATGATCTCTAGCAATATGCGATGTAGAGCCAGAATCGACAACCCAACTATTTGGAAAAGTAGTAGCAAATAAAGATTCAGTGCATACAAAAATATGATGCATACCTCCCTCTGAAGGGTTGCCTTTAGGATCATCGTGCTGGTTTTCCTGCTTCCTTTTCTCATTGTTATGCTGCTGCTTTTTCCAAATAGTTGGGTTGTCGATTCTGGCTCTACATCGCATATTGCTAGAGATCATAAATCTTTTACTTCCATGCAAACAATTCCAAGGGGAAAGAGATATGTCTACTTAGGCACTAATGCTAGAGCTGATATACATGGAATTGGAAGTTATATCTTAAAACTCCCTGATGGAGGAAATTTATTGCTAAAAGATACTTTATATTCACCTAACATGAGAAGAAATTTAGTCTCTGTCTCTCAATTGGAATCTATTGGTTATGATATGTTATTTGGAAAAGGAAGAGTTAAAATATTGCTCAATGGGAAATTAGTGCATACTGGTGTTCGTCATGATGGCCTTTATTTTCTGGATGATTTATTAGAAAATGACAACACTGATTGCTTGGTTGGAGAAGAAAACTCTAGAGTGAGGAATGTTAATGATAGTACCACATGCTCGGAATCTTATTTATGACATTTACGACTTGGTCACATATCTAAAAACAGAATTAAGAGGCTTATTAGTTCTGGAATTCTAAATTTGAAGTGGGAGGATTTTGGCCCTTGTGAGGCATGTATAATGGGTAAAATGACTCGTGCGCCTTTTCCAAAGGCGGAAAGATCTAAGGAATCTGTTGCTATTATCCATTCTGATATTTGTGGTGAAATGAGTACTCCCACCAATAGTCAAAAGGTTTATTTTATTACATTCATTGATGATTATTCAAGATATGGTTATGTGTATCTTCTTAAACACAAGTCGGAAGGTTTCGATGCATTCAAAACATTTAAAACTGAAGTGGAAAATCAGTTAAATAAAACGATTAAAGTTTTAAGAACTGATGGGGGGGAATACACTTCAGGAATATTAAATAATTTTTGTAAAGAGCATGGAATTATTCACCAGTACACTATGCCATACACTCCGCATCAAAACAGTGTAGCTGAGTGGAGGAATAGAACTCTAATGGATATGGTCAGGTCCATGATGGCTTATTCTGATCTCCCTTTGTCATTTTGGGGTGAAGCTTTGCATACTGCTGTCTATTTATTGAATCATTCACCATCTAAAGCTGTTACAGTCACTCCTCATGAATTGTGGACCGGAAGAAAACCCTCACTTCGCCATCTAGCTGTTTGGGGGTTGTAATGCTCATTTAGAGTGCCAAATCAGTACCGTACTAAGTTGCAACCTAAAAGCACACCAGGAATATTTATTGGTTATTCTACAGAATCAAAAGGGTATCGGTTTTATGATCCTGAAAATAAAAAACTGGTGGAAAGTAGGGATGCAATATTTTTAGATCAGCACACACCTCGCCGTGCTAAGCGGGCAAGAGTGGAATTGCTGACAACTCCAAATGAACCACAGATGGATACATCTGGAAATAACTCACCCAATGAGGAAAATGATACCCCGGAAGAAAATACAAATATGCTTAGGAGAAGTGGGAGGAATTCACAAGCACCATCATATCTTAATGATTATTATGTGTTCTTGGGGGAAGTGCACTCTAAAATTTCAGATTTAGAAGAAGATCCGAAAACTTATAAAGAAGCCATTAGTTGTGCCCAATCAAAGCTATGGATGGAAGCAATGCGGGAAGAATTAAACTGAAAGTACCTTGATGTCACCTAGAGGGGAGGGGGTTGAATAGGTGAATCTGCAATTAACAAAACTTTTTTCACTGTTAGTACCATAACCGGTCAGACCGGTTTTGCACGAGGAACTCAAATCCAGTAGAAAAGCGGTCAGACCGGTTTACCAAACCGGTCAGACCGGTTTGTGGCAGAAACACACAATTAAGCAATTATCCCTCTACGAGTTCTAGCACAAACCAAACTTGTTGTGTAGCTCTTGTAAATGATTTCTAGTAGAAAAGCGGTCAGACCGGTTTACCAAACCGGTCAGACCGGTTTGTGGCAGAAACACACAATTAAGCAATTATCCCTCTACGAGTTCTAGCACAAACCAAACTTGTTTTGCAGCTCCTGTAGGTGATTTCTAGCAGGTTCACAAAGTCCCTGCACACAAATAGAGTACAACCAAGTAGATCGAAGCGGAAGCAAATATAAATGCTAGAATTGAACTTATGAGGCAAACCAATAGAGAGACACGATGATTTGTTTCCCGAAGCTCGGATTCACCAATGCCACAAAGGCCGTCACAAAGACAAGGTGAATCCTACTCTCCGTTGAGGGCCTACGAAAGGCGGGCTTATCCACTCCAAGCCACTTTCCTCGGTTCCACTAGCTTGTGGCCCTTTTCCAGCACTAGTATGGTTGCAGATCCACTGACTAAGCCCCTTAGTCAGGAATTATTTTCTAAGCATGTTAGAGACATGGGACTTCATGTTATTGATTGAAATGTTTCAGCCAAGTGGGAGATGTTGGAATTTTATGTGTGGCTTTCAACATTTATTTATATAACATATATTATGGTCATTGTTTATGCACTCAACGTGGAAATAAATATAGATACAAGTGATGGGGAATTATTGTTGTGGAATCTAACTCGAGGAATTTGTACTCGAGGTGCCAAGGACGTTTGTGCTGGAATACAGTGGAGGAATTTATTGAGATCAACTCTACTGGAATATTTATTATGTATGTACATGTTTGACCCGGGTACAGCACAACGGAAGAACTGGGTTTGTTTTGTAGGATCGGCTCTACAGGCTGTTAACCCACATGATCATATTGGAATTAATCTCATATAAACAATTGGTCATGGCGCATGACTCACACATGTGTGTTAGGGACTAATATATTAGACTCATAAAACTGACATATCTGATCGTGGTTGGTGACATAGTTCAGGAGTCACATGGATTTTCCGGAACATAGGTGGGATAATTTTAACGCCTGGAAGTGGAGTTTATAAATAGGTCCCTACCCTCTAGCCTCATTATGCATTGTGAGCGGCACCACAGAAAAGACAGAGGAACAGAGGATAGACGTATAACCCACAAATCCCTAAAAAAATACATAGTACGGATAGATAAAGCATGCATGCATCTCGTGCTCAACTACGCGGGCACAGTGCCACCGTGGATCTTCACTCCATCTCGCAGTCGCAGCCTTCCTTGACCCCGCCACAACTCGATCCTCCAATCAGGCCGTGGGGAAGCAGGATGGGCGGTAGAGAGGGATGAGCTGCCGCTGGGCCTGCAACGTGGGATGAGCGGACGCCGGAACCGCGCGGACGGTGTAGATAGACGAGTGGCCGTCGGAGACCTGTGGGGACGAACCGCCGGCGGGTGGGATGGGGCGGGCAAGCGGCCCGCGGTGGGCGAGCGGGAACGGGAACGTCACCTATCACTGAAAAATAGCACTGATTAAATCATGAAAATATGATACTAATACCGAGTCGATGACTCAAACTCAAATAGAAACGTTACCTATTGATCTACAATCAGTTCACAATAAATATGTATAGTCTTGTCTGTGACTAATAAAATAGCCGGTATGAATGGAGAAATCGACAAATGAAAATGTGTAGTCTTTATCAAGATGTGCCGGCATAGTCAAGCTCAAGTCAACAAAACGATCTCTTTCTAAAAAGAAAGTCAATAAAATAATTGAGTCTACGGCAGACTAAATGGATACATATTGGTGGCAGCAAACATCACCAAACTAATTATCCGGAGACTTCGATCTCTACCCTATACCATACGGAACACTGACATGCATTTTTATCTCTGCTGTTACGAATAGATGTCTTTTCTCGAAAGACACCCTATCTTATCCGCAAACACACAGGGGATATTTCAGCTTTGGGAAGTCTTATGTATGCTATGTTATTCACACGACCTGACCTTAGCCATGCTGTTGGAATTCTTAGCAGATATTAAAAGAATCCTGGGGAAGAGCATTGGAAACGAATCAAACATGTGATGCGTTATATCAAAGGAACATTGGATTATTTATTGTGTTTTAATGGTCACAATCTTCAGCTGCAGGGTTATACTGATGTTAAAATGACTCGTGCGCCTTTTCCAAAGGCGGAA
>OAMR01000231.1:362311-382173 GCA_900205405.1 Echinochloa crus-galli | reverse complement strand
CATCTCAACCTGTCACTATTTTCTGTGATAATATGGCGGCGATCAAGGTCTCCAAAGATCCCAAATTTCATAGTAAAAGCAAACACATTGAGGGAAGATATCATTACATTCGTGATGTAATAAATAGACTCAAGATTATTCGTATGGTTTATTTGCCAAGCACTAGTATGGTTGCAGATCCACTGACTAAGCCCCTTAGTCAGGAATTATTTTCTAAGCATGTTAGAGACATGGGACTTCATGTTATTGACTGAAATGTTTCAGCCAAGTGGGAGATGTTGGAATTTTATGTGTGGCTTTCAACATTTATTTATATAACATATATTATGGTCATTGTTTATGCACTCAACGTGGAAATAAATATAGATACAAGTGATGGGGAATTATTGTTGTGGAATCTAACTCGAGGAATTTGTACTCGAGGTGCCAAGGACGTTTGTGCTGGAATACAGTGGAGGAATTTATTGAGATCAACTCTACTGGAATATTTATTATGTATGTACATGTTTGACCCGGGTACAGCACAACGGAAGAACTGGGTTTGTTTTGTAGGATCGGCTCTACAGGCTGTTAACCCGCATGATCATATTGAAATTAATCTCATATAAACAATTGGTCATGGCACATGACTCACACATGTGTGTTAGGGACTAATATATTAGACTCATAAAACTGACATATCTGATCGTGGTTGGTGACATAGTTCAGGAGTCACATGGATTTTCCGGAACATAGGTGGGATAATTTTAACGCCTGGAAGTGGAGTTTATAAATAGGTCCCTACCCTCTAGCCTCATTATGCATTGTGAGCGGCACCACAGAAAAGACAGAGGAACAGAGGATAGACGTATAACCCACAAATCCCTAAAAAAATACATAGTACGGATAGATAAAGCATGCATGCATCTCGTGCTCAACTACGCGGGCACAGTGCCACCGTGGATCTTCACTCCATCTCGCAGTCGCAGCCTTCCTTGACCCCGCCACAACTCGATCCTCCAATCAGGCCGTGGGGAAGCAGGATGGGCGGTAGAGAGGGATGAGCTGCCGCTGGGCCTGCAACGTGGGATGAGCGGACGCCGGAACCGCGCGGACGGTGTAGATAGACGAGTGGCCGTCGGAGACCTGTGGGGACGAACCGCCGGCGGGTGGGATGGGGCGGGCAAGCGGCCCGCGGTGGGCGAGCGGGAACGGGAACGTCACCTATCACTGAAAAATAGCACTGATTAAATCATGAAAATATGATACTAATACCGAGTCGATGACTCAAACTCAAATAGAAACGTTACCTATTGATCTACAATCAGTTCACAATAAATATGTATAGTCTTGTCTGTGACTAATAAAATAGCCGGTATGAATGGAGAAATCGACAAATGAAAATGTGTGGTCTTTATCAAGGTGTGCCGGCATAGTCAAGCTCAAGTCAACAAAATGATCTCTTTCTAAAAAGAAAGTCAACAAAATAATTGAGTCTACGGCAGACTAAATGGATACATATCGGTGGCAGCAAACATCACCAAACCAATTATACGGAGGCTTCGATCTCTACCCTATACCATACGGAACACTGACATGCATTTTTATCTCTGCTGTTACGAATAGATGTCTTTTCTCGAAAGACACCCTATCTTATCCGCAAACACACAGGGGATATACCTTTTAGTTAAGAAACTACATTAGGCAGTTAATCAATGTCACCAACGGGGCAAGTCCGTTGGCCCTTTCGAGGGGTGAACAATTGCCGCTCATCCGGAAGGGATGCCTTCCTTCGAGTGGTTGCCTGTTAATCGCACGCTTTCTCTAGTATAAATATTCTTAATTCTCTCTCTCTCTCATTTACAATTTCTACTAGCTAGTTCAACGGTGGTCGATTTTAGAAATTATGAGCATCTCCAAGCGATTATTTATATCTTTTCTAACTTATAAAAATAGAGATTTTGGTGAAAAAACATTCTCTAACAGCCTCTTCAATTAGATATCCAAATATAGATATCATTTATTCTGAATTTCTCGCTAGACAAAGATGGAGAGCAAGATAACTCTCTAAACTGCGCATAAGATATAGAAAAGCCGTTGAAAAGTATAAAGATATATAAAATATTTTTTTCTCAAATGACTCTCTAAATAATGATTTAGAGAGTATATTTTAGATAGACTCTGTCGACGAATTATGTCGAGCACGTCTAACCGGGGATACCCCGAGGAGTAGNNNACTGATGAACAAATCTAAAAATGTGCAATGTAATTATGCAAATTATGAATTGAATCTTTGTATGTTTTATGATAGCCTGATTGTTTTATGCGTGATAAAAACTAGTCGTATGTAGACTTGATAGGCTATCGAAATCATGCAAAGTACTATATGTGCCTAGACCCTTGGTCTACCTCAATCTTCGAGTAGTTTCAATGGTGTGCGCCGAATAGGTGCACCCATTGGGTATAGCCCCCGAGCTTCGAGTAGTTTCGTGAAAACTAGTCGAAGGTCAAAAGATCATTATTCCTTAAATTTCGGAAATTAAATCCCTGATTATCCGCTTGCAGCCCCCGAGCTTTAAAGCAAATGTATTTGGTTTAAAGATTAGAGTAAATCTCCTGTAATTTGTTGGTAAACTGAAAATATCCGCATTCGTCGTAAGTGAACGGATTTAGAAAGTTATCCCGTGAAAATCGGCGGGAAAATAGAATGTGAGGCGCCATCGTACTGTAGCATACAATAACCCTAACCGGTCACTATATAGATCCGGTTACTTCTATCCTGTAGGATACCTTGTTAGGCCATCGCCATCATTCCATCGATCTTGAAATCATCCTCGTTCTTCGCCAAACGCCAAACACACATTTTCGGGCGAGATCTACTTGGTGTAGCCCCCGAGTTTGTAGTTAGTGTATGCGAGAGAAATCCAAAGTTCTTGAGCGAACCACCATGTCCACGCGCGGAAGAGGTGCCGGGAGGGGAGGCAGGAAGAGAGCACCAATCCCAACTCCCTCGAGTAAGCCTGCGCTCACAAATCCGCCACCCCCAGCGGTGGCATGGAAGAAATGCACCGCCAACACTGATGAGCTGAACGCCCTATCTGAGTTAACTGACGGAAGGAACGGAAGTGTCAAGTAAGAAATGAAAGTTTAACTTAGTGTCAAATAAGAAACGAAAAAATTTTCAGGCTAAAAAAGGAATGGATAAGTTTTCTAGAACCAAATAAGAAATTTTCTCGTTAAAGAACCCCGGTACACCACACATTCAACTGAGGTGTGCGTCCATATACAAACAACTCTTGATTTGAAGTTCTACAATCGTTTTTTTTTTCGAGGAAATGAAGTTCTACAATCGTGCCTATTACAACTTGACAACGACCGCGGCCAATCCATCTACTCTGCTGGCCGGCCCAGTATGGAAAGAGAAACTGCTGGGCTGCGAACAAAATTGCTGCAATAATGGTAGGAATTTATCATCAACTAGCATAGTGGGCATACGTTGTTACGGTAAGACTCATGGATGTTTTTTCTATTTCTGCCACTATATTTTTATGGAACCCAGTAGCAATTTGCTAGGAAATTAATAGAATTATGACTTAATATAATACATGAATACTCATTACACAATTTTATTTAAGTAAGGGAGTTGTGTGACGGCCACGTCAATTAAATAAATCATGAAAGCAATACAGAACTTTAGTCATATAGTTTAGTTCTAACTAATATAACTAGTTTTGGTGACTATATATATGCAGGGACCCATTGGTCAATCTTTTGCCCAGTCAAAAGAAACACACTCATGATATGTTTAGTTGAGATGTGTATAAGAGACAGGTCTGCACGTGAGGGCCTTCGAGTAATTGGAGCTAAACCCAAGACGCTCAGAAACCTTTATCTTGAAATAATTTCCATTGGAGTGCATCTTCTGATGCACCCAATGGGTGTAGCCCCCGAGCCTTCGAGTACTTTTTTTTAAAGTAGTCGGAGGTTCAAAAGCAGTCTTCAATCTTCGAGTAGTTTCAATGGTGTGCGCCGAATAGGTGCACCCATTGGGTATAGCCCCCGAGCTTCGAGTAGTTTCATGAAAACTAGTCGAAGGTCAAAAGATCATTATTCCTTAAATTTCGGAAATTAAATCCCTGATTATCCGCTAGCAGCCCCCGAGCTTTAAAGCAAATGTATTTGGTTTAAAGATTAGAGTAAATCTCCTGTAATTTGTTGGCAAACTGAAAATATCCGCATTCGTCGTAAGTGAACGGATTTAGAAAGTTATCCCGTGAAAATCGGCGGGAAAATAGAATGTGAGGCGCCATCGTACTGTAGCATACAGTAACCCTAACCGGTCACTATATAGATCCGGTTACTTCTGTCCTGTAGGATACCTTGTTAGGCCAGCGCCATCATTCCATCGATCTTGAAATCATCCTCGTTCTTCGCCAAACGCCAAACACACATTTTCGGGCGAGATCTACTTGGTGTAGCCCCCGAGTTTGTAGTTAGTGTATGCGAGAGAAATCCAAAGTTCTTGAGCGAACCACCATGTCCACGCGCGGAAGAGGTGCCGGGAGGGGAGGCAGGAAGAGAGCACCAATCCCAACTCCCTCGAGTAAGCCTGCGCTCACAAATCCGCCACCCCCAGCGGTGGCATGGAAGAAATGCACCGCCAACACTGATGAGCTGAACGCCCTTGTGGAACAAGGTTTGCTTCTTGACCAAGTGTCCCTTGAGTGGAAATCCTGTTGGAATCAAGAATTCCCTACTGAAAACAATCAAGAGATTCCACTTTTTATCTCTTTTTGTGAGCGCGGAGTCGGATTACCCATCTCTTCATTCTTCAAAGAATTCCTTGCTTTTTATGATCTCCAACTCCACCACTTGAATCCCAATGGGATTTTGTACGTTTCTGTCTTTGTTCATGCCTGTGAGGCATTCTTAGGTATAGAACCTAACCTTCCCTTATTCCGGTCTTTGTACCACATCAAGCCACAGCCTACCCATATAAAAACAGAAGTAGTCGGTGGGGCTGGAATCCAATTTCGCCAGAATATGCGGGCGAAATGGTTTGAAATGCCTCTGATGGACTCCTGTGGCGACTGGAAATCCAAGTGGTTTACTATTGGTAAGTAGTCGTGAACTTCTTTGAAAGTCTTATTGAAGAATCTTGCCAGTTATGATAACCAGTTGCATATGCCTTGAAAACAGCAGGGAACCATTCATCGAGTTGTCCTGAAAAAGATGGGTGGTACCCAAGGAACCAAGCGAACTGGAACTCCAGGCCGACTGCTGAAGAAGCTAAAGATGTACCCGCAATGTTGAAGCGGGTCCAAATATTGAAAGACAAAGGCCTCACTGGAGTCGGAATTGCTTTCAGTTTCATGAAGAGGAGGATCCAGCCACTCCAAGAAAGAGTCAATCTGGGATTTCAATATGAAGGAGTGTCAGATCCATCTCGAACAGTTCCTGAAGACATCTCTGATGAGACAGTCCTTATGCGACTGAATCGCATGTTTACTGGTGTTAGTGGAAAGCCAGTAATAATTGGAGAACTGTCTAAAAAGCAACCGCTGATGCTAGAAGTAAGTAGTCTTGATACTGAAGTAGTCGTATCATGAAGAATCACAAATATTAATTGTGTTTTGAATGCTGCAGGATGAAACACCATCACTTCTAGCCGAGCAGGAGTGGGCAGAGCTTGAAAAGAGTTCATCTGAGAAGACCCTTAGCGACAAGATAATGGATGTCAGCGATGATGAGATTGTGGAAGATTCTGACATCAGTGTTCCACCCCCAATCATCACTGCCAGTAAGTGTCTTGATCACTTAACCAGTATAGATTGTGATTCTTGAATTTTCCCACTGATGTAAATATGCCAAAACTTTTCTAGGCTTCCCAACATCCACTCGAAAGAGAAGGTCCACTCGAAGTAACACTCCTCGGTCAGATGATACCGTGCCGTCTCTTAGCCCAACAAAACGTATCAGGTTGTCACGGATGATCACTGCACCGCAAAGCTCTTCTACTTCAAGTGCTTTACAAAGTACTCAATCTGGGAGTACAACTAGTTCAAAACGGACAAAGCCAATCTTCAAGTTTCAGTTTCAGCCGCTGAAAGCCCCTGAGCCAACGAAAGAGTAAGTCAACTGACTCTTTATCTCATGAATTTGTTGTAATCTTGAATACTTGATAACTGAAAGACTATGATCTGTCAGGGTGCCCAAAGTGACTGTTGCAGAAACTGATACGCAAAGTGAGGTGAAGAAAACAACAGAGATGATCGCCGAAGAGGAACAACAGCCAAAACACCAAGAGGTTGATGTTGAAAATCCTCCGCCAGAAGATGCTGCGCATGATACAACAGAACTGTCTCTGCAAGTAATAAGTAACCAACCACTAGAGCCTGAGGTTTGAAATGCCTCTGATGGACTCCTGTGGCGACTGGAAATCCAAGTGGTTTACTATTGGTAAGTAGTCGTGAACTTCTTTGAAAGTCTTATTGAAGAATCTTGCCAGTTATGATAACCAGTTGCATATGCCTTGAAAACAGCAGGGAACCATTCATCGAGTTGTCCTGAAAAAGATGGGTGGTACCCAAGGAACCAAGCGAACTGGAACTCCAGGCCGACTGCTGAAGAAGCTAAAGATGTACCCGCAATGTTGAAGCGGGTCCAAATATTGAAAGACAAAGGCCTCACTGGAGTCGGAATTGCTTTCAGTTTCATGAAGAGGAGGATCCAGCCACTCCAAGAAAGAGTTAATCTGGGATTTCAATACGAAGGAGTGTTAGATCCATCTCGAACAGTTCCTGAAGACATCTCTGATGAGACAGTCCTTATGCGACTGAATCGCATGTTTACTGGTGTTAGTGGAAAGCCAGTAATAATTGGAGAACTGTCTAAAAAGCAACCGCTGATGCTAGAAGTAAGTAGTCTTGATACTGAAGTAGTCGTATCATGAAGAAAGATGTGTATAAGAGACAGCTTCTGGAGTCTGGAGGCGATAAGTTCCAGCCCCAATGACTTGCTTGACAGTAAACGGGCCTTCCCATCGTGACATGAGTTTGTGTAGGCCATCTATCTTCTGTATGCGCCGTAGCACTAAATCCCCTATTACAAAGGAACGAGGCTGAACAGAACGTTGATGATAACGCCGTAGTCCCTCAAGATAGCGTGTGTTCTGAATGAGAGCTGCCACCCGGGCTTCTTCAATACCATCAATATCTTGAAATCTTTCTTGTTGAGCGACTTGCTCATCATAATTCTCCAATCGTGGAGCGTTCCAGAGTAGATCAGCAGGTAAGACTGCTTCGGATCCATAGACTAGAAAATAAGGTGTTTGCCCGGTCGCACGGCTTGGTTGCGTGCGTAGCCCCCAGAGTACAGCTGGTAGTTCTTGAGCCCACTTGCCGCCATATTTCTTGAGTGGATCATATAGTCGTGGTTTCAAACCTTGCAGTAACAAGCCATTGGCTTTCTCAACTTGTCCGTTTGCTTTGGGATGAGCAACAGAAGCATAATGAGTCTCAATTGAATATTTTGAGCAATAATCTTGGAATCCATCACTCGTGAATACTGATCCTAGATCAGTAATGATCTCATGAGGTATACCAAAACGGTGAATGATCCCATCAAAAAACTTGATCAAATTCTCAACTCGTGCGTTGACCAACGGTTGCGCTTCAATCCACTTGGTGAACTTATCGATGGCCACAATGAGCCACTCGAAACCACCAGGAGCCTTCTTCAAAGGACCTACTAAATCCAAACCCCAACATGCGAAGGGCCAAGAGAGTGGAATCATGCAGAGCTCATGAGCTGGTACATGAAATAATGTGAATTGCACTGATAATGCATCTGAATATATGCAGATTTGAAGAAACAACTGAAAGCTGAAGAAAGCAACACTACCAACTGGTATAACCTGTCGCAACGTCAAGCCGAAGAAATTTCTCAGCTAAAGGATTCCATCGCCAAAAAGGACGAAGAGTTCTCCAAGGAACATCGAATCCGAGTAGATATGGAGAAAGAAGTTGCAAAGACTCTAGAACTAGTGCAATTGAAGCAAGAGGAAGTTAACAACTTCGTCCAAGAGCGCAAAGACTTGGAGGAAGCAATGGAACATGTCTTCGAATTACTGACTGCAGAGGCAGAGAACATATCGTTCCTGGAGCGTGTACGCCAAATACCAGAGCAATTTGGAGAATTTTGCAAGACGACCTTGAAAGATTGTACCAACAAACTACTGGCTCTGTTCAAGGCACACAATCCAGCAGCGAAGCTTGAGCTGAAGTATCTGCCGGCGGGTACGACAGAGGAGCAGTATGAAGCACTTGTAACTGAAACAGAGCCCATGGCGGAAGAGTTTGTAAATTCGCTGCAACAATGTTAGAGAAAACAATGTAATGAACAATGTATTGCTACTAAAAATGTGCAATGTAATGATGCAAATTATGAATTGAATCTTTGTATGTTTTATGATAGCCTGATTGTTTTATGCGTGATAAAAACTAGTCGTATGTAGACTTGATAGGCTATTGAAATCATGCAAAGTACTATATGTGCCTAGACCCTTGGTCTACTTAGAACAATTAATAGATGAATAATTGTTCAAACAAGTCATGAAGAAAATTGTTAGGTTGCTGATGCAGAGCCGATATAATGTAGTAAGCGTACTTTGCATGATATAATAAAGATAGTATTAATACTACCAAGATAGGACTCTATTGAGCCATTGAAAAAGAAGTCTGATGTAGTCGGCACAAGGACACAGAGCAGAACTTCATATAATGCGTCACGATAGAAACGATACCTGTCAAGGATGATCACTGCGCCCCAAAGTTCTTCGACATCCGGTGCTCTGCAAAGTACTCAATCAGGGAGTACGACTAGTTCGAAGCGGACGAAGCCAATCTTCAAATTCCAATTTCAGCCGCTTAAGGCCCCTGAACCAACAAAAGTGTAAGTAATACTGACTTTCAATCTTGATCCTCTTGTAACCATGACTACTTGATATTTGAAAAAATATGATCTGTCAGGGTGCCCAAAGAAATAGCCGTGGAGACTGAGTCTCAAGATAAGGTTGAAGAAACAAGAACTACCAAGATAGGACTCTATTGAGCCATTGAAAAAGAAGTCTGATGTAGTCGGCACAAGGACACAGAGCAGAACTTCATATAATGCGTCACGATAGAAACGATACCTGTCAAGGATGATCACTGCGCCCCAAAGTTCTTCGACATCCGGTGCTCTGCAAAGTACTCAATCAGGGAGTACGACTAGTTCGAAGCGGACGAAGCCAATCTTCAAATTCCAATTTCAGCCGCTTAAGGCCCCTGAACCAACAAAAGTGTAAGTAATACTGACTTTCAATCTTGATCCTCTTGTAACCATGACTACTTGATATTTTAAAAAAATATGATCTGTCAGGGTGCCCAAAGAAATAGCCGTGGAGACTGAGTCTCAAGATAAGGTTGAAGAAACAACCACTGAAGGAGCTGTTGAGGAGGGACAAAAATCGAAATCTTCAGAAGTAGAAACTGAAAACTTCCCTTCAGAAAATGTAGACCATGATGCTACTGAAGTGCCACTGCAGGCGGTAAGCAATCAACCTCTCGGGATGATTCCCATGGTTGAAAATGTGGAGTCAGCGCAAATTCCTCAAGGAATTGTGCCGCCAGCCATCCATGAATCAGTACCATCCCCATCAGGGATCACAACTGGTGTTGTTGCGACCCAAGACCAGGTACTTTTCGTCTGCATTGTGTTGAAAAAGAAAACAATATCTTCGTAATAATGCTTATCTGTATCTGCAGGCTGCAACAGAACAAGTCGTGGAAACAGAGGTACTCGAAGGAGCACCAAATCAGCAAGTAAATGAAGAAAAACATGATGATGTAAGTATAAAAGAGCTATATACATTTACTTGAATGCAAACATGTATACATAATTGAAAAATTGAATTATGTATGTCGAAGCCGAAGAACTCGTCGAGATCTGATTCTCCGGGGAAATAGAATGTGAGGCGCCGCCGCACTGTAGAGTACAGTAACCCTAGCGGTCACTATATATATCCAGTTATTTCTGTACTGGAGATATCCTGGTAGGCCATCGCAGTCATTTCTTTGGCGCTTGAAACCATCTTTGTTCTTCGCCTACCTCCAATCACACATTCTCGAGCGAGATCTGCTTGGTGCAGCCCCCGAGTTTGTAGTCTGTGTATGCGAGAGAATCAAAAGTTCTTGAGCGAGCCCCCATGTCGACGCGCGGACGAGGTGCTGGAAGGGGAAGGGAAAAGAGCGCCAATTCCACCCCCGTCGACCAAGCCAATGTTCGCGGATCCGCCATCCCAGCAGTGGCCTGGAAGAAATGCACTGCCAACACTGATGAGCTCAACTCTCTTGTGGAACAAGGTCTACTTCTTGACCAGGTCTCTGGAGTGGAAATCTTGTTGGAACCAGGAGTTCCCCACTGAAAATAATCAAGAAATTCCACTTTTTATCTCTTCTGCGAGCGTGGAGTTGGGTTACCTATCTCCTCATTTTTCAAAGAATTCCTTGCTTCTATGGTCTCCAACTTCACCATCTGAATCCCAATGGGATTTTGTATATTTCTGTCTTGTTCATGCCTGTGAGGCATTTCTAGGTATAGAACCAAACATGCCTTTATTCCGCTCCTTGTACCACATCAAGCCACAACCCACTATGTAAAAACAGAAGTAGTCGGTGGGCTGGAGTTCAATTTCGCCAGAATATGCGGGCGAAATGGTTTGAGATGCCACTGATGGACTCGTGTGGGGACTGGAAATCCAAGTGGTTTACCATTGTAAGTAGTCGTAAATTCCTTGAAATCTTATTTGAATGCAATGCTATTTGCCGGTATGATAACCAGCTACTTATGCCTTGAAAACAGCAGGAAACCATGGTCGAGTTGTCCTGACAAAGATGGCTGGTACCCGAGGAACCAAGCCAACTGGAACACCAGGCCAACTGCTGAAGAAGCTAAAGATGTACCCGCAATGTTGAAGCGAGTTCAAATACTGAAAGAAAAGGCCTTACTGGAGTTGGAATAGCTTCAGTTTCATGAAGAGGAGAATCCAGCCGCTCCAGGAGCGAGTTAATCTGGATTTCAGTACGAAGGGATGTCGGATCCGTCTCGTACAGCTCCTGAGGACATTTCTGATGAAACAGTCCTTATGCGACTTAGTCGCATGTTTACTGGTGTTACTGAAAAACCAGCGATAATTGGAGAGTTGTCAAAGGAGCAACCGCTGATGCTAGAAGTAAGTAGTCTTGATACTGAAGTAGTCGTACCATGAAGAATCACAAATATTAATTGTGTTTTGAATGCTGCAGGATGAAACACCATCACTTCTAGCCGATCAGGAGTGGGCAGAGCTTGAAAAAGTTCATCTGAGAAGACCCTTAGCGACAAGATAATGGATGTCAGCGATGATGAGATTGTGGAAGATTCTGACATCAGTGTTCCACCCCCAATCATCACTGCCAGTAAGTGTCTTGATCACTTAACCAGTAGAAATTGTGTTCTTGAAATTTTCCCACTGATGTAAATATGCCAAAATTTTTCTAGGCTTCCCAACATCCACTCGAAAGAGAAGGTCCACTCGAAGTAACACTCCTCGGTCAGATGATACCGTGCCTTCTGGTAGCCCAACAAAACGTATCAGGTGTCACGGATGATCACTGCACCGCAAAGCTCTTCTACTTCGAGTGCTTTGCAAAGTACTCAATCTGGAAGTACGACTAGTTCAAAACGAACAAAGCCAATATTCAAGTTCCAGTTTCAGCCGCTGAAAGCTCCTGAGCCAGCAAGAGAGTAAGCTCTTCAATCTCTTTTGTTACATTCTGGAGTGCTTTGATAACTGGAGTGTTATAATCTGTCAGGGTGCCCAAAGCGACTTCTGCGGAAACTGAGCAACAAGTTGAAATGGAAAAGACGGCAGAGGAAATCGCCGCAGAGGAACAACAACAAATGCCCCAAGAGCTAATGTTGAAGATCCTCCACCACAAGATGCCATGCATAACACGACTGAATTGTCACTGCGAGTAGTGAGTAACCAGCCTCTGGATCTTGTTTCCGTGGAAAGAAGCACAGAGCCTACACAAGCTCCAGATGAAGGTCTGCCGCCCAATACTATGGAAGTAGAAGGGCCGCAAGTGGAGAATGTAGATGTAGTCAATACTTCCCAAAACCAGGTACTTGTTGACTGTGCTTGATATATCTTGTAAATTATGTTTGCTATAATGCTTATCTATACTTGCAGGCTGAAAAAGAACAAGCTGTAGAAACAGAGGTACTCGTGGAAGTACCCAGTCAGAAGCCGCAAGAAGAAAATCTTGGAAATGTAAGTAATAACAGAATAAATGAAAGTAAATATATGTATGTTTAACTAAAGACTGTATGATATGCAGGTTGAAGTGAAGAACAAAACCATCAAGGATGAGGCTGATGAGCTGCGAAATCACCTACAACTTGCCCTGGTAAGCGATCATGACCTTATAATGAATATGTAAGATCAATAATAACTTTATGATCGAATAGGTAAATGCACAGGCATTAGTTGAATTAGTAGAGAAGCCAGGGGATGCCAAGCTATCTGCCAGAATCCGTGAACTGGAAGCTGACTGGGCCGCCAAGTGTGAAGAACTCGAGAAAGTTCAGTCAGAGCGACAAAAGAAAATGAATGGCATGAGAGTCAATATGCAAGCCTTCTTGAAATAAAAGAAGGTCTTGAAGGCCGAGTAACAAACTTGAACAAGGAAAACTGCAGTAAGTACTCGTATCGGACTTGTAAGTAATGAAATAATGTGAATTGTACTGATAATGCATCTGAATATATGCAGATTTGAAGAAACAACTGAAAGCTGAAGAAAGCAACACTACCAACTGGTATAACCTGTCGCAACGTCAAGCCGAAGAAATTTCTCAGCTAAAGGATTCCATCGCCAAAAAGGACGAAGAGTTCTCCAAGGAACATCGAATCCGAGTAGATATGGAGAAAGAAGTTGCAAAGACTCTGAACTAGTGCAATTGAAGCAAGAGGAAGTTAACAACTTCGTCCAAGAGCGCAAAGACTTGGAGGAAGCAATGGAACCTGTCTTCGAATTGCTGACTGCAGAGGCAGAGAACATATCGTTCTTGGAGCGTGTACGCCAAATACCAGAGCAATTTGGAGAATTTTGCAAGACGACCTTGAAAGATTGTACCAACAAACTACTGGCTCTGTTCAAGGCACACAATCCAGCAGCGAAGCTTGAGCTGAAGTATCTGCCGGCGGGTACGACAGAGGAGCAGTATGAAGCACTTGTAACTGAAACAGAGCTCATGGCGGAAGAGTTTGTAATTCGCTGCAATAATGTTAGAGAAACAATGTAATGAATGTATTGCTACTATGAATGTGCAATTAATGATGCAAATTATGAATTGAATCTTTGTATGTTTATGATAGCCTGATTGTTTTATGCGTGATAAAAACTAGTCGTATGTAGACTTGATAGGCTATTGAAATCATGCAAAGTACTATATGTGCCTAGACCCTTGGTCTACTTAGAACAATTAATAGATGAATAATTGTTCAAACAAGTCATGAAGAAACTTGTTAGGTTGCTGATGCAGAGCCGATATAATGTAGTAAGCGTACTTTGCATGATATAATAAAGATAGTATTAATACTACCAAGATAGGACTCTATTGAGCCATTGAAAAAGAAGTCTGATGTAGTCGGCACAAGGACACAGAGCAGAACTTCATATAATGCGTCACGATAGAAACGATACTAACATCTGTAGTCTTGTGTGGACTAGTGTAGATCTGCCAGGACTTGATGAGGCTTGATGCCGCTTTAATGAAAAAAGCAGTCGTGGCTTCTAGTGACATAATATGATATTGAAATAATTTGATGAATGAGAGTTTGCATACTCATAGATATGTGAAAAACATAATAAAAACACGACAGTGTCTGAAGAAATTGGAAAAAACAACTTTATTGATCTCATGATAATCAAAGAAAGTACACGGCTGTCGCCTGAAACCCAATTACGGGTAAAATTTCTTCAAGTGCTCAATATTCCATACATTAGGTAAATCATCGCCTTCTGGAGTCTGGAGGCGATAAGTTCCAGCCCCAATGACTTGCTTGACAATAAACGGGCCTTCCATCGTGACATGAGTTTGTGTAGGCCATCTGTCTTCTGTATGCGCCGTAGCACTAAATCCCCTATTACAAAGGAACGAGGCTGAACAGAACGTTGATGATAACGCCGTAGTCCCTCAAGATAGCGTGTGTTCTGAATGAGAGCTGCCACCCGGGCTTCTTCAATACCATCAATGTCTTGGAATCTTTCTTGTTGAGCGACTTGTTCATCATAATTCTCCAATCGTGGAGCGTTCCAGAGTAGATCAGCAGGTAAGACTGCTTCGGATCCATAGACTAGAAAATATGAACTAAGGTGTTTGCCCGGTCGCCCGGCTTGGTTGCGTGCGTAGCCCCCAGAGTACAGCTGGTAGTTCTTGAGCCCACTTGCCGCCATACTTCTTGAGTGGGTCATATAATCGTGGTTTCAAACCTTGCAGTAACAAGCCATTGGCTTTCTCGACTTGTCCATTTGCCTTTGGATGTGCAACTGAAGCATAATGAGTTTCAATTGAATATTTTGAGCAATAATCTTGGAATCCATCACTCGTGAATACTGATCCTAGATCAGTAATGATCTCATGAGGTATACCAAAACGGTGAATGATCCCATCAAAAAACTTGATCAAATTCTCAACTCGTGCGTTGACCAACGGTTGCGCTTCAATCCACTTGGTGAACTTATCGATGGCCACAATGAGCCACTCGAAACCACCAGGAGCCTTCTTCAAAGGACCTACTAAATCCAAACCCCAACATGCGAAGGGCCAAGAGAGTGGAATCATGCGGAGCTCATGAGCTGGTACATGTGCTTGACGAGCAAAGAATTGGCAACCCTGACATTTCCTGACAATTTCTTCTGCATCTTGAGTTGCTGTGGGCCAGAAAAATCCCGCTCGGTAAGCTTTGCCCACCAGTGTGCGAGAAGCTGCATGATTGCCACACACACCACTGTGGATTTCTTCCAACAAGGCCCTGCCTTGATCTGCTGGAATACACTTCATCAGAACGTTGACAGATGCCCCACGTCGATAAAGTGTGTTATTGACCACTACGTAATTAGCAGCTCTGCGCCGTAGTCGAGCTTGTTCTTGTTTACTATCTGGGACCTTGTGATCACGTAAGTACAAGATGAAAGGCTGCATCCAATCAGTATCGATGACCATAACCTGCAGATCGGGAGGCGGATGAGCACTCGTGATATGCTCAGGAGTTGTTTCTTGAATGGATGGATGATGTAACTCATGAACAAATATTTCTGCGGGGACGTCTGCTCGTTGCGATCCTAGTTTGGATAGGGCGTCCGCGGCAACATTGTAATCTCGAACGACATGATGAAATTCCAATCCAAGGAAATGACGTTCAAGCTTGCGTACTTCCTTGACATATGCATCCATTGTCTCCTTGGTTGTGTCCCAATCTTTATTGACTTGATTGATGGCCACTGCAGAGTCACCATAAACACATAGGCGCTTGATGCCTAACGATACTGCAATGCGAAGGCCATGTAGCATGGCTTCATACTCAGCTTCATTGTTTGTGACTTGAAAAAGTATCTGCAAAACATACTTGAGTTGTTCTCCTTTGGGGGAAATCAATAGAACTCCTGCGCCGCCACCTTCTAGCTTTAAAGACCCATCAAAATACAAGACCCAGTGCTTTGGACGAGTAGTTGATCTGAAATATTGGAGCTCCATCCATTCAACTGTGAAATCAGCCAAAGCTTGGGACTTGATAGCAGTTTGAGGAGCAAATTCTAGGCTATATGCTGCAATTTCAGCTTTCCACTTGCTTATCCGTCTAGTCGCATCAGGGTTATTGAAAATTTCTCCAAGAGGAAATTTAGTCACGACAGTAATTGGAAAAGATTGAAAATAATGCCGCAACTTTCTGGAAGTTATGAATACTGCATATAAGAGTTTCTGAACTTGAGGATAACGAATTTTAGACGCAGAGAGTACCTCACTGATGAAATATACCGGACGTTGGACTGGAAATACATGACCTTCCTCCTTGCGCTCCACCACAATAACAGTACTGACCACGTGTGTAGTAGCCGCAATATATAACAATAAACGTTCACCTTTGGTTGGAGCAACGAGGATCGGTGAAGAAGTTAAGTAGCTCTTGAGTTGTTGGAAAGCTTGATCAGCGGTCGGGACTGCGCTTGTCTTGGTTGTTGCCACCATTTGAGTTGTTGTTGTCCTTGCGCCTGTCAAAGCGTTCGCGTTCACGATCGTCTTGGTCTGCCCAATCAGCTGCCATGCGTCTGAGTTCTGCAATGGTTTCTGGACGGCGTCTTCCAAACTCTCGATGAAGCTCACGTGCCCACAGATTAGCTTCGATGCCCCTGTGACTGACTATGAACCCGAGTAGTTTGCCAGCAGGTACACCAAAAACACACTTAGTCGGGTTAAGCTTCCATCGAAATTTCCTGAGGTTGTCGAATGTCTCCTGCAAGTCAGCAATGAACTTGTCTGGGTCTCTTGTTTTGACCACCACATCATCAACGTAAGCCTCCACATTGACACCAATCTGAGAAGATAGACATTTGTTTATGGCACGCTGATATGTAGCTCCCGCGTTCTTCAAACCAAATGACATGGTAGTGTAGCAAAAAGCACCAAAAGGAGTGATGAACGATGTTTTGATCTGGTCCTCCTTGGCTAGGGCTATCTGATGATACCCTGAATAGCAATCAAGGAAGGATAGCAATGCACACCCTGCAGTAGAGTCCACGACTTCATCAATTCGTGGGAGGCCCATAGGGTCTGGAGGGCAATGTTTGTTGAGATCTGTATAATCAACACACATACGCCACTCATTGTTGTTTTTCTTTCGAACCAGGACTGGATTGGCTAACCACTCGGGATGAAAGACTTCTTTGATAAAGCCAGCCGCGAGTAGTTTTGCTATCTCCGCCTTGATGGCGTTGCGCCGTTCCTGGTCGAAGCGTCGTAACCGTTGACGTTTGGGTTTCGCGTCTTTCTTGACATTGAGATTGTGCTCGGCAAGCTCCCTAGGAACACCAGGCATATCAGATGGTTTCCAAGCAAATATATCTTTAATAGCACGAAGGAACTTGACGAACGCGTCTTCCTATTTACAATCTAAGCTGGCCCCTACAAGGGCCGTTTGTGATGAATCGCCCGTCTGAAGATCAACAGTCTTGATCTGCACTTCTTCGGAGGGCTTGAAACTCATGTTGGTGGACTTCTTGGCTGGGACTTCAGAACCTTCTTCCTTCGACTTGTTGGCGAGGGCGAGGACCTCCATCATCTGGGTGGGTACTTGTGAGGCTGCGGCAAATTCAACGGCTTCTGCGTCACAGTCATGTGAAATCTTGAGGTATCCTTTGACGGAAAGTACTCCTTTGGGAGCTGGCATCTTTAGGACGAGGTACACGTAGTGCGGGATCGCCATGAACTTGGCGAGGGCTGGACGCCCAAGGATCGCATGGTACGAAGTCTCAAAGTCTGCCACCTCAAACTTGATGTACTCTGTTCTGAAATTGGACGCGGTACCGAAGGTGACTGGTAAGGTAACCTGTCCCAAGGGGATTGCAGCTTTGCCTGGAACGATGCCATAGAACGGAGATTCCATGGGCTTTAGATATTTTTGTGATATCAAGTCCCATCTTAGTAAAAGTCTTGGCGAAGATAATATTGAGCCCACTGCCACCGTCGATGAGTACTTTGGTCAATCTGGCTTGCGCCACGACTGGATTCAAAACTAGTGGGTATCTGCCTGGATTGGCAAAATTGGTCCATTGGTCCGCCCTGGAGAAGGTGATGGGGACCTCAGACCACTTGAGATATGTGGGGGTAGCTGGCTCGATTGCCATGATCTCTCTGAGGGATAGCTTCTTGGCTCGCTTGGATTGGGTGAGGGTATCTCCACTGAAAAGCACAGCAACGACGTTGTCAACTTGAGGGAAGCCGTTGTCGGTACCATCACCGTCGCTATCTTTCTTTTTATTCTTTGGAGTTCTTTTCTCAGGCAGCTCCCGCTTGTCAAACTCCTTCTTGATATGGATGCATTGAGCCATCGTATGTTTGCCGTGCGGGTGATATGGGCATGGTATGTTCATGACTTTATCAAGGTCTGGAGTGGATTTCTTTCGCGTGGAGCGCTCTACTGCCGCGACTGTGTTGTCTGGCTTGCGCTTATTGCGGTTGAAATCACGCCTGTTGTTGTTGTTGTTGCGGCGGTCGGGACTGCGCTTGTCTTGGTTGTTGCCACCATTGGAGTTGTTGTTGTCCTTGCGCCTGTCAAAGCGTTCGCGTTCACGATCGTCTTGGTCTGCCCAATCAGCTGCCATGCGTCTGAGTTCTGCAATGGTTTCTGGACGGCGTCTTCCAAACTCTCGATGAAGCTCACGTGCCCACAGACCATCATGAAAGCAGTCGATGATCTCCCTGTCTGACACGTCTATGATTGTGGCCCTCTTTTCAAAGAATCTCTTGATGTATTTACGCAAAGTTTCGCCTTTTTCTTGCTTGCAAGCTGATAGCTCGAAGCGGGTTCCGGGCCGGGCCCAGGTTCCCTGAAAATTGGCGGTAAACTTGCGTGTGAGTTGTTCCCAGGTGTCAATGGAGCCGGGGCGGAGGCCTTCAAGCCATGTTAGTGGCGCTGTATCCATCATGATTGGAAAATATATGACTTTGACGTCATTGCTGCCACCTGCCATCGTGATTGCTGTCGAGTAGACGCGCAACCATTGCTCCGGATCTTGTTTCCCAGTGAACTTCTCAATCCCAGTAGTCTTGAATTTCTGGGGTAGCTGGATTTTCTTGATGCGACTTGAAAAAGCAGGGAATCCATCATAGTTGTCAGATGGAGATGGAGTTCGTCGTCTTCGACTTGTGCCATCCCTGCGATCGTCATCTCTATTGCCCGAGTGGTGGCTAGGAGAACCACTCGGTTCAGGGTCCCGGCGTCCCCTGTTGCCTCCATGATTGCGATCACGGCCTCGGGGGGGACGATCACCATCATCACCATCATCTGAAGGGTCATTATCAGGGTTGTTGTCCCTACCGCGAGGCTGTGTATCGCGGTGTCGAGTGCGGGTAGTTTCGCGAGGCGGTTCTTGAGCCCGTGTGCGATAAGTATCGCGGGGTGGGTCTTGAGCCCGTGTGCGATTAACGTCACGAGGTGGGTTGTCCTCAGGCTGCTCTTGATCGACCTGGATCGGGCCATATTGCTGCTCAAACTCGGTACGTCTGCGAATCTCTGCCGCAATCCGCTCAGCTCGTCGTGCATCAATTTGAGAGCGAGCATCTCGAGTTGCATTGATCGTGGCGCGAAGGTCTGTAGCAGGAGGGTTCTCAACCCTATTGCCACCAGCTGGATCGCGGAGGACGATCTGTCTTGAATTTGCGGGAGCGTCTTGACTTGAATGTGGAGAGTGGACAGTATGCCTGCTGCCTTGTGGCCGGCTCCCACTGGCTGCTAGTCCACCATTAAGATCTTGGCGCACTGCCTCCAGCATGGCGATCGCCTGCCCTAATGCTGGTGTATTTGGCAGGGCCTTGATGATCTCAGTAGCGACAGCAAGGTTTTCTGGTGTTCCTTGAAGCACTGCTGAAGATCAACAGTCTTGATCTGCACTGCACTTCTTCGGAGGGCTTGAAACTCATGTTGGTGGACTTCTTGGCTGGGACTTCAGAACCTTCTTCCTTCGACTTGTTGGCGAGGGCGAGGACTCTTGGCGATCCTAGTTTGGATAGGGCGTCCGCGG
>OAMR01000231.1:303249-355575 GCA_900205405.1 Echinochloa crus-galli | reverse complement strand
ATCACCAAACTTTCAAAAATTTTCTCTCCAAACTTCACTGTTCACCTATCACATCAAATCTCTCTTCTCATGCATGGAGTACTAAACGTGGATAAATAAAAAACTAGTTGGATGGTTTTGATGTACACGACGAGACGAATCTTTTAAGCCTAGTTAGGTCATGGTAGGACAATGTTTACCACAAACAAACGAAAAGTGCTACAGTGTCCAATGTGACATTTTCACTTCACTTTTTCTCTTTTCACATGAACTAAACACCGCCTAAATACATTTCTCATGTGATTTCGTATTTGTAGGGTCATTTAGCTGGCCTCTATCTGTCTCTTATACACATCTAATAATCATGTATGGCATCGTTGAAGACTTAGAAGCTCAAGAGGAAGATTTATTTGCTATTTAATTTCTTGAGTATAGGAATGCCGTACTATCAAGAGGGATGCAACATTAGTTGATTGACAACACCAAAAAGTGCTCAATAGATCAACCCTTGTGAGATAGCCTTGAGAGTGTAGTGTTTGGGGTTAGTGTGCTGTCAGGACCCAAACCGGTCTGACCGGTTTGGGAAACCGGTCTGACCGGTTTGGCCTCTGACAGCCCTAACGGCTAGTTTCCTTTGAAAACCGGTCTGACCGGTTTGGGAAACCGGTCTGACCGGTTTGGCCCCTGACAGCCCTAACGGCTAGTTTTCTTTGAAAACCGGTCTGACCGGTTTGGGCCGGTTTCCAACAGCTATAACGGCTAGTTTGGGAGTTTGGGGTATTTATACCCCTTGGCCCTCTCCTTTGAGGGCTGCTAGTTCATTTGCCCTTCTTGGTCGTCCAAAGCCTTCCCAAGCACCAGCAAGCTCTCCCCAAATCTCTCTTTGTGAGAGTTGATTGATTCTATCAATATCTTTGGATTTGGGTTGAGAGAGATCTTGTGTGTGAGCTAGAGAAAGCTTGATAGAGCTAATTGCAACAGCAAAGAGTGAATCCATAGCTTGAGCAATTGCGGTGAAGTCTAGCAACCATTGAAGCATTTGTTACTCTTGGAGGTGAAGCCTCCTAGACGGCTAGGCGTCGCCGGTGAGCTACCATGTTTGTGGTAAGCCGCGGATCGTTTGTATAGGCCGGCCTTGCCTCCTTCGTGGAAAAGGGCCACAAGCTAGTGGAACCGAGGACTGGGTTACAACTGGGATTTCATTCACTTATAGTANNNAAACCGGTCTGACCGGTTTGGCCTGAGACAGCACATGTGCTTCTTTTTCTATTCTTGTATGGAATATATGTCATATGCATCACATGTTGTACATGCTACACATGTCGGGAAAAAGGACATCTTGGTAACGATTGTCCTAATGGTAAAACTCCTAGACCCGACCTTGTCCATTCCAATCATGTAAAGCTTGGAAAGACTCCAATTGCCTCTTGTGCTTCCAAGGTGATTAGTTCTCCAAAGAATGGCACAAGAGCTATTTGGGTCCCTAAGCATATTGGGACTAACATTGTCGGACCCAACATGAGTTGGGTACCAAAGCATGCTTGATGAGATTGTAGGGATCACGAGATGCATTGGAAGCTTGGTTTGAATGAAATGACTAATGATCAAATGGCAAGCCAAGAAAAGTTGCTTCCGCTCTATACTCTAAACCCAATGTCATCTTGGTAACTATGTGCTTAAATTGATTAAGTCTTTGTCACTAGTGCCTTTTGTAGGATCAAGTATCTTGTGACACTTGATAGTGACTTAGACTACTTTCTTGAGTATTGTTCCACATATGCCATATGGTGCTCCTAATCGCTCTCTAGTGGAGCAATATTGTGTCAAAATTGTAGGAAACCAATCTCCGATGCAAGAAACTCAAATGCAAGTGTTTGGCTGTGCAACACCGGATATTTCCGTCGCATTTGATGATGGATTGTCTTCAACTCAACGCTCGTGTCGCTAACTTTCTATTTGATGTTGTGAGCAATGAAATTAGAGAAATGATCCTAGAAGATGAAGCAACTCTATTCGATGCTCATCTCATTTGGGCTCGAATTGAGAAATTATGCTCCAACACCAAAAGCGACAACCAAGTGCAAAAAGGGGCCATGTCTCATGAGGAGTGCTCTACATCAGCAAAGACATGCACTGAGCCTCATGAGACCACCACCAAGGAGCCACAAGATCAAGATGGCTCAGCTGCCGACTCTCTGCCAAAACCGGTCCAACCGGTTTGCCAAACCGGTCTGACCGGTTTGGGCAAAAGAGGAGCAGCTGGGCACAAGAAGGGTGGTCGACGCCGCGCGAGTAAAATCTCAAGCTCAAGAGCAGTGACACCTTATCTTGATGAGGTGTCTCAATGCTTCATGGCCAAAGGCGACAAGAAGGACGAGGATGCAAAAGAGGTGACTATCCAAGCTCTCACCAAAGAGCTTGAGAAAGTAAAACTTATCAACCTCTCCTTGGTTTGTAAGTATGAGGCTGTGGTTGATGACTATGCTTGTGCTATTGACTCTATCTCATGTGTAGCCTCCGTGGAGAAAGAAAACCAAGTGCTCAAGCAAAAACTTGGTATGGTAACTAGTGAGCTTGAGATGCTACAAGCAAAGCATGACGAACTTAAGTGCTCTCATGACAAGCTCGTAGAATCTCATGTGATGCTAGAGGTTGCTCACAAGGTTGTGGTAACATCGGTAAAATTATTTGAGCCCCAACCTCACATATGCACATGTTCTCAAATTCAATATAACTTATCATGTGCTAACCCATGTTGCTCTCACCATGTTGCTCTCAAGCAAAACGATCTTGGTATGATGAAGTGTATGTAGAGTCTTGTGATGACCTCATTGCCAAGGAAAATGAAGAACTCAAGCAAGAGGTAGAAAGACTCACAAAGAACTTGACAACTCTCAAAGGCAAGAGTAATGCACAACCTTCTCAAGATAACCGTGAGAACATGGTGAAGAAGCTTGAGAAGGGATCAACCGTGCAAAGCCCTTGCATTGACCAAGTCAAGTTCAACTTAAGCCAAGAGCAAGCCGAAAGGAGAAAGCAAGCTCACATTGAGTGCTCGATTAAGAAAGAAGACAAGCCAAAGCTCTCCAAAAGACAAAGAAATATGGAGAAAAGAAGATGCTTTAGATGTCTTGAGAAAGGGCATCAAATTGCTTCGTGTCCAAGCAAGGTGGGATCGCACCTTATTCTGATATTGACCGAGAAGCCCCACATCAAGCTCAATAAAGGCTTTCTCAAGGCACAAGCAAAACACAAGGAAGGATTGGCTACCAAGGAACCCAAGAAGAAGGGAACCAACATCAAGCACAAGACATGCTACACATGTCGGGAAAAAGGACATCTTGGTAACGATTGTCCTAATGGTAAAACTCCTAGACCCGACCTTGTCCATTCCAATCATGTAAAGCTTGGAAAGACTCCAATTGCCTCTTGTGCTTCCAAGGTGATTAGTTCTCCAAAGAATGGCACAAGAGCTATTTGGGTCCCTAACTAGGCGTCGCCGGTGAGCTACCGTGTTTGTGGTAAGCCGCGGATCGTTTCCATGGCTATGATTACTATAGCATACATATGGTCTCAAGTGCAAGAAAGCTCATGGACAAGTTATTTACCAAAGACCACATACAAGATAATATTGAAGATATTTCAAGATTAAGCAAAGCAATGGATTTCGATGTGGATTTAATGATGATGCAATACAAAGTGGATCTCAAGTGGCTAGATATGGTGAAAGAGTTAAGCTAGATGGGAGTGTCCATGTACCAAGCAAAGAGAAGGGCAAGTTGGTCTTTTAGCCGAGGGACTTTGCTAGGGTGAAGACTAGCATCATGGTTTAATCTCTATGCACTAATCAAGCCTTACGAGTGAAGCTATGCAATGCGTCTAATTCTTTATTGATCATATATTGGAAGGGCTTAAGAATTGATCCATACACATGATGAGATGCGTTTAATGGCTCTCTAGTAGAGCAAGATTGTCAATTTCAGGAAAGACAATGCAAGTTCCGACACTAGGGCCGGAAGATCCGACCACATGTTCCGAGCGGCTCGGTCTTGAGTTTTGCAGGGCCGGATGATCCGTGGCGACCGGAAGATCCGAGCTGGCCGGAAGATCCGACACATGGTCGGAAGATCCGGGGGACTGGATTTTCTGGTGAAACCGGTCTGACCGGTTTCCCAAACCGGTCTGACCGGTTTGGCCCAGACACATGCAACTTCAGCACAATCAAAAGAAATGGAGACGCAAGTAATTTATTTCATAAACTTCTCACTTTTGGCATATGCGCATCACATTTACACTACATGATAACCAAGTACATGT
The DNA here is from genome assembly GCA_900205405.1 of Echinochloa crus-galli. Classification (NCBI taxonomy): domain Eukaryota; kingdom Viridiplantae; phylum Streptophyta; class Magnoliopsida; order Poales; family Poaceae; genus Echinochloa; species Echinochloa crus-galli. Next base: position 351,279 of record OAMR01000231.1, on the reverse strand, counting down.
CTCATCTCAAGTTATCATGTTAGGTATTATACAACATATGCCATGAGATGCGTTTAATGGCTCTCTAGTAGAGCAAGATTGTCAATTTCAGGAAAGACAATGCAAGTTCCGACACTAGGGCCGGAAGATCCGATCACATGTTCCATGAGTTTTGCAGGGCCGGATGATCCGTGGCGACCGGAAGATCCGACGCAAGGCCGGAAGATCCAAGGTAGAGAACTTCTGGTGAAACCGGTCTGACCGGTTTCCCAAACCGGTCTGACCGGTTTGGCCCAGAACATTGCAACATTGGCAATCAAGTGTGAAATTGAGCTAATTCAATGGGATATCATTTTGGCATATGTACATCAACTTGCACCTATGTGGTAGTAAGTTTTCTTGGCACTTTTTAATATGAGCAATTTATTTTGTGCCTTGACCAAATATTGAGTTAATCATCCCATGTCATTGACAAGACAAAAGTGCATGCCACATGCATTCAATCCATGATGCACTTATCCAGGGGGACATTACTTCAATATTTGTGTCCTTGAGACTAACGTTTCTTTTAGTGAACTTGTAGTCTCAACCATGAGAGGTTAAGTCTCTCAACTCAAGTTGTCAAGTCCAATTTTTGATCCAAGACGGTAAAAATATATCACTACATTTCTTGGATTGCATTCATAATTTATGCCTTGACAACTCACCATAATATAGCTTAAATTCCTTGAATTATTCATATTGTTCAAAAATAGTGTATATGATCTTATTTCATCCACCTCATCACATGTGCACTAAATAAAAGGAAATTTGATCTATATTATGAGATTTCATATTTTATGACCTATTTGCCATGCACATACAATGGTCATTAAATATGAAATTAAATGTTGTGCAAATTAATGTTTTCTCTCTCTTGTCAAATACTTATCACTATGAGGGAAAGCATGTGGATTAATATTGATTATATTGCACATCATGGGCAACTAGAGGCCAAGGTATGTTTTCGATGAACTAGTTTTTACCTTGTGCATCTAGGCTCTATTATGCTAGTGTGTGCATGTGCATGCATTTATATATCAAGTCAAGTCCAACACAAGCCAAGATCAAGGAAAAAGTAAAAAGTTGGCTCACACCAAGAAAGAAGGCAAGCCAACTCTCTCCAAAAGGCAAAGAAACATTGAAAAGAGAAGATGCTTCGGGTGTCTTGAGAAAGGACATCAAATTGCCTCATGTCCAAGCAAAGTGGGACTACCCCAAGAGAAGCCCCACATCAAGCTCAATAAAGGCTTTCTAAAGGCACAAGCAAAACACAAAGAAGAATTGGCTACCAAGGAACCCAAGAAGAAGGGAACCAACATCAAGCACAAGACATGCTACACATGTCGGGAAAAAGGACATCTTGGTAACAATTGTCCTAATGGTAAAACTCCTAGACCCGACCTTGTCCATTCCAATCATGTAAAGCTTGGAAAGACTCCAATTGCCTCTTGTGCTTCCAAGGTGATTAGTTCTCCAAAGAATGGCACAAGAGCTATTTGGGTCCCTAAGCATATTGGGACTAACATTGTCGGACCCAACATGAGTTGGGTACCAAAGCATGCTTGATAAGATTGTAGGAATCATGAGATGCATTCGAAGCTTGGCTTGAATGAAATGACTAATGATCAAATGGCAAGCCAAGAAAAGTTGCTTCCGCTCTATACTCTAAACCCAATGTCATCTCGGTAACTATGTGCTTAAATTGATTAAGTCTTTGTCACTAGTGCCTTTTGTAGGATCAAGTATCTTGTGACACTTGATAGTGACTTAGACTACATTCTTGAGTATTGTTCCACATATGCCATATGGTGCTCCTAATCGCTCTCTAGTGGAGCAATATTGTGTCAAAATTGTAGGAAACCAATCTCCGATGCAAGAAACTCAAATGCAAGTGTTTGGCTGTGCAACACCGGATATTTCCGCCAAACTACCGGATATTTCCGTCGCATTTGACGGAAATTGTCATCTAGGTCGGAGATTTCCGCTGAAGCTGCTGAGTCTGGCAAAACCGGCCTGACCGGTTTGCCAAACCGGTATGACCGGTTTGGCCCAGACACATGCAACTTCAGCACAATCAAAAGAAATGGAGACGCAAGTAATTTATTTCATAAACTTCTCACTTTTGGCATATGCGCATCACATTTACACTACATGATAACCAAGTACATGTCTCATCTCAAGTTATCATGTTAGGTATTATACAACATATGCCATGAGATGAAGAGATTACATGCCAAGATGAGCCCGGATGATCCTCCTTTTCCCTGCTGACTGGGGGAAACCGGTCTGACCGGTTTGGCCCAGTCAGCGGGTCCACCTGTTAACAGGCCGCCTGTGATTCCCTCTCTCCCCTCTCCTATCCATAACCTCGCCCCCCTCCTTTCCACCGTGAGAGCTCCTCCCATGGCGATTTGAAGATTCAACCAAGGAAAAGGCGTTCCCTCATTGGCATTGTGATGCCTCATGGCTGCTGATTGGATTCCCCACAAGTTTTGGATTTAAATCCTCATTCTACCTCGAGTTCTTGGTTCTCAAGGTATTCAAATCTTCCCATCGCCCGATCTACTCTTTGGATGAATATCTTGCGAAACCCTTTGGTAGAACATCTTCTGGGTTGTCTAGGAACCTATCCCTAAGAGATCAATGAATTTGGTAGGCTACATTTTGCGGACCAAGGATTTGCACCTTCACTGCCAAAAGCGGTCTGACCGGTTTGGCAAACCGGTCTGACCGGTTTAGGCAGTGAGGGCACAAGTCCTTCATTTGCACCGTGTTTGGCCCCCATAAAGTTGTAGGGATGCTTTATCATGCAGTTTATCTATCAAATCTTGATCATGCTACTGTCTAGGATTGACCCCAATTCGATTTGGCTCAGCTCAGGTGAAACCGGTCTGACCGGTTTCTGAAACCGGTCTGACCGGTTTGCCTCTGAGCTGCTCCAAATCTTGTTGGATGCTCTCTATTTGAACCAATTTCTTGTCAATCCATACCCTGGTACTTATTTTATGTATTCCATATCTTGTGAACCCAGGAAAGACAGTGGAAGATGCCGAGGGGATCGCATGCCGAGAGAATCAAAAAGAGTCGCCAAGATCCATCCATTGGCAGCAGCTCGCAAGCGGCCAGCGGAAGAAATTTGAGGCCTAGAAGGCCCAAGAGAGCAGCTGAACATGAGATAGAGGAAGTGGATGAAGTGGGCAACACCACTTCGAGTGATGATGTTGAGGAGGAGCAGTATAGGGTGGAGCCTCATGTTGATGATGATGAGGAGGAGGAGATGGCAGCAGATGATGATGATGAGGGGGCAGGTGATGATGTGTCAGAAGAGGCAAATGCTCCACTTGTTCTTGAGATTTGCAGACCCACTGGCCCAGCTAGTAGAAGAGTGACAGATTATCTTGCTAGTGGGATGACAGATGTTGTCAGGCGGTTGAGGAGGACTAGTCCACTTGGTGTGGATAGGACAGCCACTGACTATAGATTTTGGACTCTTTTTCAGCAGGATTTCTATGCCACAGCTATTATGAAGAAGACCAAGATCACATCAGATGCTCAGTACATAGATTGGGATTACATGGTAAAGCAAGACAATCCAGTATTCAATGAGATTATCAGAGTTTGTGGTGAAAAACGAATTAAAATTCTCATGGGCTTCAAGCATAATTGGAACAAGGAGGTCATTGCTCAGTTTTATGCCACAATGTTCTTTGGATACTATGAGGAGGATGGCAGGCGGGAGAGGGCTATGCATTGGATGACAGAGGGACAGCTCTTCCATATCACATTTTCTGACTTTGCCTCTATTCTTAGAGTTGGACATGAGAGTGATGACACCGTGAGGATCCATGACCGGGGTGTCATGGAGCCTTCAGAGCTGAAATTCATGTATCCGAGAAATCAGAATGGCAATTAGGGCAAAGTGAGCGGTCTCTATACCTAATATGGGACTCTCTATAGGCTGCTCAGAAAGAACATCACTCCCAGAGATGGCAACACCTCGGATATTTCACTCTACATGAGAAACTTAATGTACTATCTGAGGATTGGAGAGGAGACACCACCATTTAGTGTTGCGGATTTCATTTGGCATGAGATCAAAACCATTTTTGAGAGCCCTCAGAAGATTTGTGCCTATAGTCCTTTCATCATGTTCATCATAGAGAGGGTGACAAGCTTGAAGATTCAAAAGGACACCCAGCACAAGCCTCTACGCCCTCCGGTACCTCACAAGTTTCGGATGCCTTCTCCACCACAGGATGAGCCTCCACAGCACCCAGATCCTCAGCAGCAGCAGCACATCCAACGGCTATAACGGCTAGTTTGGGAGACAGGGATAGTCAGCTGCAGCCGGGGCAAACCGGTCTGACCGGTTCCCCAAACCGGTCTGACCGGTTTGGGCCTGGCAGCAGCTCATATCCTGAGCGAAGGACTTCTCCTATTCGGAAGTTCATCTCCATGTTCACTGGTATTTGCAAAGGTCAGAGGGATGTTGAAGTGAACATTAGGCAGCAGAGGATTGAGAGCAAAACGACTAGGGATGCGGTGAAGAGATTACATGCCAAGATGAGCCCGGATGATCCTCCATCACCTATCTCACCACCTCTCGAGCTACCTGAGATACCCCCGCTTAGAGACATCATGACCGATCACATGAATGCGGGTTACTTTGAGGAGTACGGTGACATCTTTGGATATGGACACGTTGGATCGAGCTCACAGCCCCCACCACCCCTCCGTCAGTTGGTGCTCCAGGGACTTACACCCTACTTCAGAGGGTGACTTGTTTGGCTCCTCGTTTGGATTTGCACCCCCAGGACCGACCTTTGGAGCTGGTACACTTCCGTCCTCGTCATATGCTTATGGTACATCATCTTCCATGGCGGGATTTCAGTTCTCGAGTGCCCCATCTCGATCTCCCGGAGACTTTGCTTCACAAGCGGCTGCTTCTATCTTCGGACCTACTTCTGCTCCTAGTCATGGTATGCTTTGATCTTCCACATCTCACTCCATGTCTAGTACATCACTCTAGATTATCACTTGCACATTCAATTGAGTGAAGGTTTTCATTGAACTACTTCTTCGTCAGATGATCATAGCCCCACCTTCTAGTGGCGGAGACGTTTGGAGACATGATGGGAGTACGACTACAAGCTTCTCCAGGCCCTTTATGGATGATTGATGACAAAGGGGGAGAAGAATGGATTAAAGCCTAGTTTCTAGTCTTGTAGTCGTTTATGATTTTGGATGTAATAAATTCGTACTTTATCTCTTTGTGGACTTGAGAATTGGTACTGACAGTGTGAAAAAGTTTTGTAAATTGCAGATTCACCTATTCACCCCCCTCTAGGTGACATCAAGGTCCTTTGATGGCTTCTCAAAACCAGCAAAGTGTAAGTGTTGTCTGGGTGAAACCGGTCTGACCGGTTTCCCAAACCGGTCTGACCGGTTTGGCCTGAGACAGCAAGCATGTGCTTTTTCTTTGCTTTATCGAGTGCTATACGTGTCATATGCATCACACATTATTTTATGATGTCACACACACTTGTTGCACATGTTGGATGCTGAGATATAGGGGGAGCTCTCATTTTAATTGTTTATATGTGCATTTGGCATTTGAGGCCGAATTTTTTGGAAATCTATTCATAGCACATATTGAGGGGGAGCTCACCATATATCTCAATCATCTAGAGCTTATATTTCATATCTATTTGTAAGCTTTAATCATGTTGTCATCAATCACCAAAAAGGGGGAGATTGAAAGTGCATCTAGGCACTTAATTGTTTTGGTGATTTTAGATGACAACATGATTTGTATTGGTCCATACACTTGGAAATTCTAAGCCTAGCTCAAGATTGGATTTGCTCAAGCAAGAAAAGAATGTTGAAGCCCTCAATGATGAGAATAATCATGTATGGCATCGTTGAAGACTTAGAAGCTCAAGAGGAAGATTTATTTGCTATTTAATTTCTTGAGTATAGGAATGCCGTACTATCAAGAGGGATGCAACATTTAGTTGTGGGATAACACCAAAGTGCTCAATAGATCAACCCTTGTGAGATAGCCTTGAGAGTGTAGTGTTTGGGGTTAGTGTGCTGTCAGGACCCAAACCGGTCTGACCGGTTTGGGAAACCGGTCTGACCGGTTTCCAACGGCTATAACGGCTAGTTTGGGAGTTTGGGGTATTTATACCCCTTGGCCCTCTCCTTTGAGGGCTGCTGGTTCCCTTGCCTTCCTTGCACGCCTAGAGCCTTCCCAAGCACCAGCAAGCTCTCCCCAAACCTCTCTTTGTGAGAGTTGATTGATTCTATCAATATCTTTGGATTTGGGTTGAGTGAGATCTTGTGAGTGAGCTAGAGAAAGCTTGCTAGAGCTAATTGCAACAGCAAAGAGTGAATCCATAGCTTGAGCACTTGCGGTGAAGTCTAGCAACCTTTGAAGCATTTGTTACTCTTGGAGGTGAAGCCTCCTAGACGGCTAGGCGTCGCCGGTGAGCTACCGTGTTTGTGGTAAGCCGCGGATCGTTTGTATAGGCCGGCCTTGCCTCCTTCGTGGAAAAGGGTCACAAGCTAGTGGAACCGAGGAAAGTGGCTTGGAGTGGATAAGCCCGCCTTTCGTAGGCCCTCAACGGAGAGTAGGATTCACCTTGTCTTTGTGACGGCCTTTGTGGCATTGGTGAATCCGAACTTCGGGAAACAAATCATCGTGTCTCTCTATTGGTTTGCCTCACAAGTTCAATTCTAGCATTTATATTTGCTTCCGCTTCGATCTACTTGGTTGTGCTCTACTTGTGTGCAGGGACTTTGTGAACTTGCTAGAAATCACCTACAGGAGCTGCAAAACAAGTTTTGTTTGTGCTAGAACTCGTAGAGGGGGTCATATACATATTTGTGTGTTTCTGCAGGAAACCGGTCTGACCGGTTTGGTAAACCGGTCTGACCGGTTTTGTACTGTGTTGAGTTCCTGACCCTAAACCGGTCTGACCGGTTTGGAAAGCCGGTCTGACCGGTTTTGGTACTGATAGTGTGAAAAAGTTTTGTAAATTGCAGATTCACCTATTCACCCCCCCCCTTAGGTGACATCAAGGTCCTTTCACTATGTCATATAAGAAGCAGTATTTGTACATCGCGCGTTGAAGCGTATACTCTCACACAAAAAAAACGCACGCACACAACACAAACACTACACCACCACCCCCGACCACATGGGAGAGGAGTACAAAGTAGGCCCTCGACACATGCGCTGTTGTCACCAACGTTGTGCCACGTCAAAGCCGCAGCCCGCTGCAAGCCCGATCGGCCACCTGAGCTCCTCCACCATAGGACCATCACCCTCAAGCCGCACACATACACACACGATCGTCGATCCCTCTGCTCCAGTGATGCTTCAGCATAACACTCTCAACACAGCACCAATAAAAAACCATTGATCCTGACCACTGTGCGTGGCGGTCTCGTCTTTTCCACCGTCTCATATACCTCTGCCAAGGACTTAGGGTTTTTTTTTTGATAAAGAGGACTTAGGGGTTGTTTGGTCCTCATGGCAAATGCAAAAAAGAGCAAAACTTTTGCCCTCAAGAAAAGATGGCAAAAAATTTGCCATTAGGGGTGTTTGGATCCATGGCAAAACTTTTAGCAAAAACCCATTTAAACCCATTCTCCCTCCTTTTGATATGGGGTGTTTGGAGACAAATAGCAAAAGTTTTACCTTTTTACCCAATTTTGCCACAATGTTGAGTCAAATGATTTTTGTCATCTCATTTTTGATTTGCCCTTTTATCATGGGGTGTTTGGAGGCAAATAGTAAAAAAACCGACAAAAATTTTACCATTTACCATTTGATCATGAATTCAAACAGCCTCTTAGACATCTGAGACCATAATAACGAGAGCATCTCCTCCGAAATCACAACTGCACCGGCGGCTCAAGCCCTCCAGGCTCCAGCACCCATGGGCCCTCCAGAACCGCGTCCCGTATGCTTAGCGAGTGCCACTGTTCGAACCTGACCAGCCTGTGAGGCTTGTGACGATCGCGTGCACTAGTGGAGAAAGTGACCAGCAGTGACCTCACAAGTCACAAGGCACAGTACACGGCCCGTCCCGTCTCCTCCCCGCTCCCGCGGCTGAAGCCGAAAACCCCCGCGAAACCCCACCCCTAAATCGAGCAAGCTATGGAGATCGCCCGCCGCACCGCCGCTACGGCCCGCCCGGACGACGCCTACCGCTTCCCCGATCGTTCTCCCCCGCACGGTGATGGAACTCGTCTGCCCTCTCTTCGTAGTTGCTGTTCCTTTTCTCGATGTGCTTAGGGTTTAGGAAACGGTGGCGGATTTCAATCGGTTAAACGATGACAAAATCGAGCGCTTATTTCTGCTAGATTGTTGGAGCGCAAATTCGACAGGTAGTTGGATGGTATTAGGCTTGATTGGCGAGAAATTTTTGTGATAGGATTGAGATTGTCTGGACGAAATGCCATCGATTGAAGACACTAACAGCGGTGGCGTTGGGGGTGCAGGGAGGATGTCGGTTGACGCGCTCCGGCTGGAGCTTGTGAAGGAGAGCATCCGCCAGGAGATCATCCTAGCCGAACTGGCCGAGCGGCGGGGGTTGGAGCCCGAGGTGCGGCGCGAACTCTGGTTGAAGCACGCCAGTCCCCTGTCCCTGGGCACCCATCCCGGGCTCCAGCTGTCCGAGTTGCCCCACCATGCCACATTCCCTGTGCGGCAGGGGCCTCAGCTCCACCTCCACATGCCAGTGCTGCCAGAACCTTGCTGGGAAGAGGGTGTGATGGCGCCCGGAGGTGTGCTGTTGCCCAGACGCTCTGTTAACGATCGCATTGATGAATGGTATCGGCCTCCAATGCATAAATGGTCTGCAGATGAGGATGCGTTGACTGACTGGGTGAGTTTATTCGCTTGTTAAATTTGATCTGCTTGTTATATATACGTGTTGAAAATCTACAAATGTTGCAATGGTCAAGATTTATTTTGCATCCATTTTCTACAAGGCCGCAAATGCTGCCCTCTTACAAAGCCAAATTTGTTGCACATTAACTGAAAATTGGGTTAGCAATTCCCATATCTGCCAGGTGTTAGTTCTATTCTTGAAGTATATCCTGCCAATTTAAGAAAGGTTTTCAAGCCTTTTGTAGCATTTGTTTTGATTATCTATGCAGACATGTTTGAATTTAGCCTGTCATGCATGGAAGTTTTTCATCCTTCTATCTTGGGACTAGCGACTAAGAATGCCATTGATTTTCTATATGCACTTCTAATGTAATGAGAATCCTTGAAGTTTACCCATATAAATCTTTTGCTGTGTCATCCATTTACCGTCTGGAATGGGGACCCTGTTAACCTTTTGCTCCATGTCTATGTTGGATATTAAATTTCGGGTTTTAATAGATGATACCATCCTAATAGTGAAGCTTCATGGTTTCAGTGTGATGCTTCCCTAAAATATCAATATTGCGCTGTCCATTACTGTGTTTAACAATAACTGTTAGTTTGTTTGTTTTTCTGTCTTTTGGCTATCAACTAGCAACAAAATCTATAAATCATGTGAATTTAACTCTAATGCTGTGTTAAACTGTCGAACATGGGCCTTGATCAATGCTTAGATTATACACAGAATGCATAGTGAGATACTACTGTTCCTACAGTTTTTTGGCATCATCTGCTTGTTGATGATCTGCTCCAATGATAATTGTCCCAGATATAGTCTGAAGAATGACCCAAACTTTTTAAATTTTTTTGAAATTCAATGTTTCTTCTAGTATTCACTGAATATAAGCTTGCAACCATGCTGCATGCCTGCATGTGATTTTTTGTTCCATATGCTTCCAGAGTTCTCATCAGAACATTTTAAATGATAAACTAGAGACTAGGCAGAGTACATCTGATTTCTGTGTAAAATAGTCAATTTATAATATGGGAATTCTAGTCTGCTGGAGTATCACTGGAAGTAGAGGCTATGTATATCCTATATGGCACTAAAATTTGATATATCTAGTGCCCAATAAATGGTAAAATGTGTAGCTATGAAGTGTATGTTGAAGATGGTAGCATTTTTCTTTTTGGCATTTCCATATGCTGTTACTGAAAAGTGAAAACTGATGGTCGTTGAACAGGCTAGGCTGCCTAAGAAGACAATCTCTGGGGTGAAGAGGAAAAGGACTGCGGAAACTTCAACATCAAACAAGAAAAGATCATCTGAGAAATGGATCTGTGCTCTCTGTCACGTGAATACAAGCAGTGAAGTCTCTTTTGAGGAGCATTGCGCTGGCTACCGGCACCACTCAAATGTAGCAGAGTTGGAACGGGCTAAGGAAACATCTGAACAGAAGAGGATAGCAACAGAAGAGTCTAACCATGGAATCCAGCACAATCCAGCTGCATGGAATTGCAGCATCTGCCAGGTTAAGTGTTCAGGCGAGTTGGACCTAAAGAATCACCTGAATGGAAAGAAGCACCAAGAGAACACAGAAGTTCTACGGAGAGAAAGAGAAAACAAGGAAAGTGAAGGGAAGATTGGGTTCAAGGAAGCTGAGCTGTATGAAAAGAAAGAGCTACAGCTTGTTGATATGGACCAAAGAGCCATCTCAAGATGGAATTGTAGCCTCTGCAAGGCTAACTGTACATCTGAGTCTGACTTGGAGAGCCACCTCCGGGGCAGAAGACACCAGAAGACTGTAAAAGCCCAACTCATAGAAGGCAACAGCACAACTGTCGCCTCACACCTTGGTGGGAAGAAATAGCAGGCAGTGCTCAGTGCATATAATTGAGATGCACAATTTGAGGCACATGTTAAGACTGAATGATGGAAGTGCATTTCATTTCCCCCGGCCTTGCTGATCTCCTGACATTTTGGGATCATACTAGAGGAAATTGACTCTTTTGTGGCTACAATGTAATGGTCTTCGTAACATGTAGACTTGGTGTTGCTACATACACTTTTAGTAGTACACTGGAAAGCAGCTTATATGGCTATCGCACTCCTGTTTTGCGAAGTATTGCCTTGGGGGGGAAGGGGAAATCTGATGCATGTTCTTCTTTCATTCGCAAGTTCAGTTCTTCAGTGCCATTTGTGGAGAGCATGTTTTACCTCCCTTTTTTTATCTGTTGATGTTCTGTTTCATCCTTTTGGCAATATTTGATGTCCTGTTAGTCACTGATGAAAAATCCATATATATGTTAACTGAAAGAGTCCTGAAGTGTATAATTCTGCAGACTTTCTGCATGGTTTTATTGTGTATGCTGTCGTCGACAGCAAGTGATTACAATTGTGTACAAATAGGTTAGTTGGATACACATTTGATTCAATCAATCGAGACGATGGAGAAGGTAATCGACCTCCACTTGTTTAGTCAATGGAATCACCCATTGGTCATACAGTTTATAAACAACCGAAGGATCAACTTTGAAGTTGGTTCCACTGCTGTTGTTGACACCAGTTTCAATGGGACCATCTAATGTTATACTTTGACCAAACACTATGGCCTTCTTCTCTACCCTTCTCTTTACCACATTTTCCTGGGCTTCAGATGTCAATAGTTTCATCAGAGCATCTCTGTCCTGCATAATGGTAATGGCAATTGGCTTAAACTCTCACATCTCCCATTGATCACATGATGGTTTTTAAACTTTGAATACCTTGGCCTGAATTAAACTGGTGTAGGTCTGCTGGTCACCTCTGAACTTCACTTCTGCTACATACCTGCCATAGTTTATCCTTCTTGAAAGCACCTGCCGAAGGAATGAATTTTCAGTGTACATTCTTGACATTTAACGAATAATGTACATTTTTTATGAATTGGGAGTATACGGTGTAAGGTTGCTTATTTACCTGAAGACATGCAAGATCTGAATCAACAGTCGCAGCATAGTTGCCATCATCGCCATTCTTGGCCAGTAGAGGGAGCAGCTCGTTGAAGTACATGCTCCAAATGGCATCATTGACGTTGACAAAGGCGGCCGCTGGATACAACTCCTGGAGTCATAACATCATGTTTGTGAGTTCAGTTTGTCAAAAATGCTTGTTCATGAATCATTTTCTGTCAGCAATTGCAGCTGGATGCTTACGCGTGTGAAGTTGTATGGAGGTGCCAAAGTGAAAGGAACTCTATAAGCGAAGAATGGAATCTCTTGTTGGCTTTGGTACCTTCCGGCCTATGGAAAAGTTCAGCGGCAACTCAGGATTAGTGGAGCACAATTAACACACACTTCAAATCTTTGGTGACAATTCACGCAATTTTTGTTGCTTGGTGCCAAAAAGGAAGTAGCAGTGCAGACAAAACTTGGCGTTAGAACTTAAAGCATGCTTTATGACATGGTGATCAGAATTCTGAATTCAAACAACAATGAATGAAAAACTTCCTCTCATTTTCTTTTGGGGGTATCGCAAAAAAATAATTTTACAGCCAATATCTATGAAAATATATTATATGCAATGGAAGTTTTATATATTGAATTTAGAAACATCCATCTTATGTTGTCGATCAATATTAATTTTTAGATATTGATGTTTCAAGCACTACTCTAAATAGTACTACCTATGTTCCAAATTATAGTTCGTTTGACTTTTTTTACCACAAGTTTGACCGCTCGTCTTATTCAAAAAATTGTGTAAATATAGTCAAATTTAAGACATTTTTGAAGATTTTTTATTAATAAAGTAAACCACCACAAAAAAATATGATATTTTACATAAAATTTTGAATAAGACGAGCGGTCAAACATAGAGTCAACAAAGTCAAACGAACTATAATTTAAAATGGAGGGGTATGAGTTATATGTTATGAAAGTATTTCTCATGAGGAAATTCGTACACCAATCTCTCATGAGTTATATGTAAAATTTTAGGCATACTAATAATCAAAGCTTAAAACCTTTTACCAACAACAATCATAATTGGCTTATATTTGTGATTAGAGGTTTTACTAAGCTCTCATATTTCTGTGTTAAAAACACCCCTTTATTCCCTAGATTTTTTTTGCAAAAATTTATTCCCAGATTAAAGATTGTTGAAAACTCACGCGAACGAGTTGATTAGCATCAGTCAACACCTTCACCAGAAAACAGCAACGTTTGACCAGGTTTTTCATACGCCCAAGTCAGCGCATACTAAACAAGTCCAGATAAATAATCCAAACAATTAATAATTCAATCGATCGCCGGCCATATGCAGCTAGCGACAATGCCGGCGAACAACTAATCAGCACGAAAACGAAACGATCTCACTAACTGAATTCTTCTTCTTTCTTCACTGTTCTGAATAAAAGAAAAGCTGAATTCTACTCCCGAGCTGAAACAATAACACGAGTAAGCTGTCGATTGAATTGCACCTTGGATTCGACGGCCTCGGACTCCCGGACGAAGAGCTCGGCGAACGAGGCGTTGAGGCGGCGGCCAGGGCCAGGGCCGGCGCCATCGCCGGGGTGGGTGGGGTCGTAGGCCGGCCGGTTGAGCGGGTACTTCGCCCTCTCGATGAGGCTGAAGACAATGGTGTCCTCCTCCCGCGTCAGGAACTCCCTCACCGTGTCCAGGCTGATCCCCGCGGACGGCGACACGAGGCCCAGCAGCAGCGCCGCGGCGCAGACCAGCAGCGTGGAAATCGCGCGCGCAGCCATTGACGTTGCTGTTGTCTAGAGAGAGAGAGAGAGAGGGAGGGAGGGAGGTGTGATGGAGACTTTACAGGTGTGAGACGAAGAAGACGAAGTGGATGATTTGCCGGCTCGGGATTAAGATGCGCTGGGTATTTATTGCTGCCGAAAAGAACGAAGGGCACGAGATGGTCAAAGGGAGGAAGATATGACATATTCCCTCCGTTCTGAAAAACCTGACGTTTAGGACAAGGTTTGGGTCAAACATTAAGAATATAAATCATCAATAACTTTTAAATTATTGAGTTTACAAATGTGAAAACTATATGAATAGATTTGTCTTGAAAAGTACTTTCATAAAAGTATGCATATATCATTCTTTGATAAATATTTTTATAATAACAAGAGGTCAAAGTTGTGTTTTGGAGACCGTGTCGCTGTCCTAAACGTCAGGTTTTTCAGTATGAGTATGAACAGGATGATTCACCAATCAGTTTCCTTGATTAGCGTTGAACGGAAGGATGATGGTGCAAGCAGCTGGACGAGAGATGAGAAGTCAGAAAGCCTCCCCATCGGCGCATCTCAAGGTCAAATGGATGTGAAGTTGTGAACAAATGTGGCATCCTGACATCCGCGCAGCTCATAACGCTGACAGTGGCTGCGAGCGTATGGTTTTTCTTGACAGTCATCGTCATCAGAAAAAGGGCCAAGTAACTTTGCTCTTCCATGATGGCAGAGCTTTTTGCGTGGATGGGGTGATGCACCGATGGATATCACGGATGATTTCCTTTCCTGCAAGGTGGCGTTCATGTCACCCTCGACCATCGTTGAAGATTAACTACTGAAAAGGATGCCACTTAACCTAATTGGATAAACGATTAACTGAAATAGAACGGGCCACGTTTGATGGCACATTGGCATGTGCTTCATGATCCGCCGTCCTATATCATCCGGGCGTCTTGATCTCTTTGCAAAAGTTAGGTATTGCCACACGTGCTGGAAAACTGTTACAATTATTTTCTCTAAAAGATTGGCAATGGAGAAAAATGAACAAATTCCCTACAATCTTTGACTGAACAAATACTGCCGTTGGCTGAATAAGCACTGGGCTAACGTTGACGATACCCGCATATATTACTTATTAAGAGCAGCAGTTCTGACCATGGAGGGAAGAAAGTCTCTGAACCTTTGAATTTGATGAAGCTCGCTGGACGCTGACACGCAAAAAAGATCCAGAAAAATATCTACAAGAACCCACCAAGCACAACAGAAATCCAAGATTCTAGCCCATCTCACCTCCGTTCAGCCAGCTACCCTACGGCTTTAGGCCGGTACACATCGGCCCGCAACCCAGATGCGCGCCGGCCGCAACCACAAACATCAGGCCGTACGGCCCACGAAGAAAACGGCCCATACCACAAGGCCTTGCGCAACAACATTTCTTCACCGACGTACGGGGCATAGCGTTGCTGCCGTGCCGTGCGTGACCAACTTCTGAGCCCTTCTTCTACACGACTCAGGCGGTGGGCGACATGAGAGCAACACTTGCAAAAGTAAAGCTCTCCCAGCGAAAGCGACGGGCAGCACAGGGGCGGATTCAGCGCCCTGCCCTCTCTGAAACGACGCTTTCTCTGGGTTTTCTTTTCTACAAGCCTGGTGGTTGCTTGCTCCCTCGCCACTGTTACCATCAAGCTTTCCGGAAAAGGCTAGAGAGAGAGAGAGAGAGAGAGAGAGAGAGAGAGAGAGAGAGAGAGAGAGAGAGAGAGAGAGAGAGAGAGAGAGAGAGAGAGAGAGAGAGAGAGAGAGAGAGAGAGAGAGAGAGAGAGAGAGAGAGAGAGAGAGAGAGAGAGAGAGAGAGAGAGAGAGAGAGAGAGAGAGAGAGAGAGAGAGAGAGAGAGAGAGAGAGAGAGAGAGAGAGAGAGAGAGAGAGAGAGAGAGAGAGAGAGAGAGAGAGAGAGAGAGAGAGAGAGAGAGAGAGAGAGAGAGAGAGAGAGAAGGAGGGTGTGATGGAGACTTTACAGGTGTGAGCCGAAGAAGACGAAGGGGATGATTTGCCGGCTCGGAGATTAAGATGCGCTGGGTATTTATTGCTGCCGAAAAGAACGAAGGGCACGAGATGGTCAAAGGGAGGAAGATATGACATAGGAGTATGAACAGGATGATTCACCAATCAGTTTCCTTGATTAGCGTTGAACGGAAGGATGATGGTGCAAGCAACTGGACGACGAGATGAGAAGTCAGAAAGGCTCCCCATTGGCGCATCACAAGGTCAAATGGATGTGAAGTTGTGAACAAATGTGGCATCCTGACATCCGCGCAGCTCATAACGCTGACAGTGGCTGCGAGCGTATGGTTTTTCTTGACAGTCATCGTCATCAGAAAAAGGGCCAAGTAACTTTGCTCTTCCATGATGGCAGAGCTTTTTGTGTGGATGGGGTGATGCACCGATGGATATCACGGATGATTTCCTTTCCTGCAAGGTGGCGTTCATGTCACCCTCGACCATCGTTGAAGATTAACTACTGAAAAGGATGCCACTTAACCTAATTGGATAAACGATTAACTGAAATAGAACGGGCCACGTTTGATGGCACATTGGCATGTGCTTCATGATCCGCCGTCCTATATCATCCGGGCGTCTTGATCTCTTTGCAAAAGTTAGGTATTGCCACACGTGCTGGAAAACTGTTACAATTATTTTCTCTAAAAGATTGGCAATGGAGAAAAATGAACAAATTCCCTACAATCTTTGACTGAACAAATACTGCCGTTGGCTGAATAAGCACTGGGCTAACGTTGACGATACCCGCATATATTACTTATTAAGAGCAGCAGTTCTGACCATGGAGGGAAGAAAGTCTCTGAACCTTTGAATTTGATGAAGCTCGCTGGACGCTGACACGCAAAAAAGATCCAGAAAAATATCTACAAGAACCCACCAAGCACAACAGAAATCCAAGATTCTAGCCCATCTCACCTCCGTTCAGCCAGCTACCCTACGGCTTTAGGCCGGTACACATCGGCCCGCAACCCAGATGCGCGCCGGCCGCAACCACAAACATCAGGCCGTACGGCCCACGAAGAAAACGGCCCATACCACAAGGCCTTGCGCAACAACATTTCTTCACCGACGTACGGGGCATAGCGTTGCTGCCGTGCCGTGCGTGACCAACTTCTGAGCCCTTCTTCTACACGACTCAGGCGGTGGGCGACATGAGAGCAACACTTGCAAAAGTAAAGCTCTCCCAGCGAAAGCGACGGGCAGCACAGGGGCGGATTCAGCGCCCTGCCCTCTCTGAAACGACGCTTTCTCTGGGTTTTCTTTTCTACAAGCCTGGTGGTTGCTTGCTCCCTCGCCACTGTTACCATCAAGCTTTCCGGAAAAGGCTAGACGAGGGGGACAAAAGACCCTAACCATTCCTATCACTGTGTCACGCTGTCCCCTCACCTTTGTTGTAAGCAAATAAAGCTCAGGATTAGTAGTTTAGTACAATCTCACGCCGATCGTCCGGTGCGTAAAAGAACTGGTGGTAGGACTAGGATCAGGTGTTATTATTCAATGGCTTTGGACTATAAGAATATGATAGTAGTGGTACTAGAATGTTGGTAGGTGCTCACTGTTCATCGCAGCGCCAAACGTGCACCTGATCAGGTTTACGCAAAGGCGAGCTGACGTCGGTGTACGTGTTCAGCTGTGAAGGGCATCTGAGGCGGTCGGTAAAGATGGGAAGTTACCGTGGTGCCGATATATAAGCTACCGATCGATAACTTGTCGGTCAATTGCCATTGCATAGCACGGCTCGCCACAGTTGGGAACGGATCAGAGTGGGTGATGGATGGGATGACTGAAAGGCCCTCTCTCTCTCTCTCCGATCCCAAGAATCCAAGATCGATGTGCTCGGGCCTGGATATGGCGCCAAGTTACCTTGTTGAAATTACAGGCAGGTTTTCGATCGTTCTCTGCTGTCTGCTCGTTCTTTTCACAGGGTTGGATGAGCTCAACATGCACTCCCTAGAAGCCAGCTTGGAGAGAGGTTGGTAGGGAGGGAGCAAAATGGATTTAAATCTTCTCTGGGAAACAGCCACGCCACACCTGAGGAGGTGAGAAAGATTGATCTCATGGCGTGAAGTGCTCAACTAGTCTGAAGCAAAGAATCTGAACATATCAGCTGGGTGCCAGATACAGCAAAGTCTGAACCAAAGAATCTGAACATATCAGCTGGCACATTGATGCATGCAACACGAGGTGCGCATATTTAGCCATGGGCCCATTACATGCAACATGCAAGAAGGCGTGCAAGTTTAGCCATATATATGCAACTGCTGGAAGGCGTGTAAGTTTAGGCATACATGCTTTTTTTTAAGAAAAGGCATGCATGCAATTAGAAAGCGTGTTTTTAAGTTTAACCATATATATGCGACGCAAAAAGATTTTTAGGAAGGCATTTGGCGAATAATTGATTTTTTTTCTGTTAGCTAACATTTGCCATTGATGTTTAACATCGCCAAGGAAAAAGCACGCCTTAGGCTGTGTTTCTTTGAGAGTTGAAAAAAATTCCCAGCCCCTTTGACCAATAGTTATGGGTATTAAATAAAGTCAGTTTACAAAATTATCTTCACAATATTGGACTATTTCGCGAGACCTATCCAATGAGGTCTTTGACCGCATGATTAGAGGATGGTTACTGTAGCATTACTGTAGCAAAATATGGATTAATTAGACTCATTAGATTCGTCGCGCAAAATCACACTCATCTCTAAAAAGGTTTTGCAAATAGACTTTATTTAATA
The DNA here is from genome assembly GCA_900205405.1 of Echinochloa crus-galli. Taxonomy (NCBI): domain Eukaryota; kingdom Viridiplantae; phylum Streptophyta; class Magnoliopsida; order Poales; family Poaceae; genus Echinochloa; species Echinochloa crus-galli. The sequence continues at coordinate 332,871 of OAMR01000231.1, read as the reverse complement.
CTACATGCATGGAAGATTCCCTTTGAAAAAAAATTTGGGGAAGGAAAGAAACATGGCCTTTCCTCTGGTATAGAGCTATAGATTTTGAATAATTATGGGCCTGCTTCTGGGCTTCTGGCAGCAATTCAGATGTTGAACTGACATTTGAAAAGCTAGAAAATTAGCTTCAAAACAAATTGCCGGGGACGTCCCAAGGGGGTCCCCTAACCATCGGGGTAAACACCCTCAAAAAACGCCAAACCAATGAGGTTAGGGTAAACAACGGCCCAAACAAAACCTGGGCAATGCGGCCCAGTGCCGCTCGCCGCGGCCCAAACGACCATCCCGGCTTGATTCGCCCCAAGGCCCAAAGAGCGAACGCCGTCTCCGCCCCGCTCGAGGGCCCTCGACCCCCTCGGACAGGCATGGCCGCATCTCCGCCTCGCTCGAGGTCCTTCGACCCCCTCGAGCGGGTGCGACCCCGCTTCCGCCTCGCTCGAGGTCCGCGCGCCTCCTCGAGCAAGTGGATAACTTCGCCCGACAACCGCATTTAATGCCGCGACCTACCGAGCACCCAAGTCAAAGGACGGGGATGGGACTCCGCCCTGCTCCACGTCGCTGACACGGTAAGGTCCACTGTACCACCTGCCCCCGTCCCGTGCTGACGCATCGCCACTATGCGGGCAGGCACGGGTCACTCCACCGCACTGTGCCAACTGCTCCCGTCCTTCTCCCACCACGAAGCCCTCGAGCGGGCAGGTGGGCGTCATGGAACGTCGTACGGACGGCGACCATGGACGAACCCCGGTCAGGTCCGCCAAAGCCCTGTCATTCCCGCTGACTCCAGCCACAGGACCGCCCGTCCCAGTCGCCCAACAGGCGTGGCGAGCCCTGTGCGAGCGTACCACTGTCATTCGCCGCCACTGTTCCGCCTGCTCTCGTCCTCCCCCGTACGGCCCAGCCCTCGAACGGGCAGGGGAGGCCCTCGAGCGGGAGTACGAGCCAATGGGGAAGCGCTGACCCCAGCCCGACGCGGCCCTGCCACGACGTATGCCGGGTCACTTCCACCAACTCTCTGCCATTCCCCCGACGGGGCGGGCACGCCGTGCACTGTGACCAGCAGAGGTCATCATTCCGTCACTGTGCCGCCAACTCCCGTCCTCCCCTGACCGGGCGAGCATGGGAGGCCCTCGATCCGGTGTACGGGCGACGACCAAAGCCCAGCTGGAGGACCTGCTACCCCTCGAAGCCGCTCCAGGACAAGACCGAGGACGGCCTCGACGCCCGAAGAAGCCGGAGTCCGCCATAATCACCGTTCAGAAGCAAGGACAACGGCACACCCGATGCCATACACACCCCTGTAGCATATACTGTGCTTGTACTTGTATTCATCCTTGTACGCCACCCTCCCTTCTTGGACTATAAAAGGAGGAAGGGGGCGGGCAGACGGGGAGGGAAACGAAGAGGACCACATTTACGATAGAACACACACACGCCCATCGCGACATTGGCGCGCCTCCTCGAGCAAGTGGATAACTTCGCCCGGCGACCGCATTTAATGCCGCGACCTACCGAGCACCCAAGTCAAAGGACGGGGATGGGACTCCACCCTACTCCACATCGCTGACACGGTAAAGTCCACTGTACCACCTGCCCCCGTCCCGTGCTGACGCATCGCCACTATGCGGGCAGGCACGGGTCACTCCACCGCACTGTGCCAACTGCTCCCGTCCTTCTCCCACCACGAAGCCCTCGAGCGGGCAGGTGGGCGTCATGGGACGTCGTACGGACGGCGACCATGGACGAACCCCGGTCAGGTCCGTCAAAGCCCTGTCATTCCCACTGACTCCAGTCACAGGACCACCCGTCCCAGTCGCCCAACAGGCGCGGCGAGCCCTCTGCGAGCGTACCACTGTCATTCGCCGCCACTATTCCGCCTGCTCTCGGCCTCCCCCGTACGGCCCAGCCCTCGAACGGGCAGGGGAGACCCTCGAGCGGGAGTACGAGCCAATAGGGAAGCGCTGACTCCAGCCCAGCGCGGCCCTGCAACGACGTCCGCCGGGTCACTTCCGCCAACTCTCTGCCATTCCCCCGACGGGGCGAGCACGCCGTGCACTGTGACCAGCAGAGGTCATCATTCCGTCACTGTGCCGCCAACTCCCGTCCTCCCCTGACCGGGCGAGCATGGGAGGCCCTCGATCCGGTGTACGGGCGACGACCAAAGCCCAGCTGGAGGACCTGCTACCCCTCGAAGCCGCTCCAGGACAAGACCGAGGACGGCCTCGACGCCCGAAGAAGCCGGAGTCCGCCATAATCACCGTTCAGAACCAAGGACAACGGCACACCCGGTGCCATACACACCCCTGTAGCATGTACTGTGCCTGTACGTGTACTCATCCTTGTATGCCACCCTCCCTTCTTGGACTATAAAAGGAGGAAGAAGGAGACGGACACTGGGGGACAACGACGAACAAGACATAGAACACACACACACCCATCAATATTGGCACCTTGCCTCAATCACCTGCTGACGCTTCACCACTATGCGGGCAGGCACGGGTCACTCCACCGCACTGTGCCAACTGCTCCCGTCCTTCTCCCACCACGAAGCCCTCGAGCGGGCAGGGGGCATCATGGAACGTCGTACGGACGGCGACCATGGACGAACCCCGGTCAGGTCCGCCAAAGCCCTGTCATTCCCGCTGACTCCAGCCACAGGACCGCCCGTCCCAGTCGCCCAACAGGCGTGGCGAGCCCTGTGCGAGCGTACCACTGTCATTCGCCGCCACTGTTCCGCCTGCTCTCGTCTCCCCCGTACGGCCCAGCCCTCGAACGGGCAGGGGAGGCCCTCGAGCGGAGTACGAGCCAATGGGGAAGCGCTGACCCCAGCCCGACGCGCCTGCCACGACGTATGCCGGGTCACTTCCACCAACTCTCTGCCATTCCCCCGACGGGGCGAGCACGCCGTGCACTGTGACCAGCAGAGTCATCATTCCGTCACTGTGCCGCCAACTCCCGTCCTCCCCTGACCGGGCGAGCATGGGAGGCCCTCGATCCGGTGTACGGCGACGACCAAAGCCCAGCTGGAGGACCTGCTACCCCTCGAAGCCGCTCCAGGACAAGACCGAGGACGGCCTCGACGCCCGAAGAAGCCGGAGTCCGCCATAATCACCGTTCAGAACCAAGGACAACGGCACGCCCGGTGCCATACACACCCCTATAGCATGTACTGTGCTTGTACTTGTACTCATCCTTGTACGCCACCCTCCCTTCTTGGACTATAAAAGGAGGAAGAAGGCGCCGGCCAAAGGGGGCCAGGCGACAAAGGACGGCCACATTCATGATAGACACACATACACACCCATCGCGACATTGGCATTCTGCCTCAATCATCCACTCACACAGGGACTTGGAGGCCTCGCCTCCTCTCCCGCCGAGCTTGTAGTCCCCCACTGCAAGCACCCCGGTGCAAGATAGTATAGTGCCCAAGAGCACGCCTTGCTGGACGTACGGCCCCGTGGCCGGAACCAGGATAAATCCCTTGAGTCATTGTGCTAGCTCTTGCATCAACCGGTGAGGGACGGGACACACCGCATTCTGTTAGGCGTTGAGGTTGGTCGGCCAATCTCAGCATCAACACAAATGAACTGAAAGTTGAAATCAGGCTGAAGTAAGCTTCTTTAATTTTTAATGTGCTGAGAAAATAAAATTTTATTACAAAGTCAACAACTAAAAAGTTAAAATCCAGAAAGCTAGTTTTTCAGCCAAAACCCCAAAAGCTGCAGGGCCTAAGACTTCCTTTGATAGGGCTTCACTCGCATCTCCAAAATGGCTCCACCTAGCTAGGAAGCCCGAGACAAAGCTACAAAAGAGAGGTTCCAACGTGAACACGGAGACGAAAAGTATGGCTTCCTTCGGTTTTTCCCAACCTCCATGGTCGTCCTTGGCAAATCTGCCCTGCCGAAACATATGTCCTAGCAGCGGGTGGGTGTGGAGGATATGTGGCGTGGTGGCGGAGCAGCTTCATAGCGAATGGAGCATCTTGGTATATCAAAAGCAGGGATAGAGCATGGCAGCATATCGAAACAGCTTCAACTCCAAGCTGCTTCACTAGAGGAGTCAAAGCTGGAGCCATTTTGGTAGAAGCTGGAGTCATGCCAAAAATGCCCGAACTTATAGAACAAGAGAGGAATTAGAGCCAAAGTTATACCTCCCATAATTAAAATTAAACCATTTAAAGACGTCCCTCAGTTTTCTATTTACTACATCATATTAGAAATACAAGTCTACTAGGACATTGGCATGGATATAGTATCTTAAATGAGAGATTCACATATTACGGATGTATTCTTCATAATGAATCTAGTAAAAAAAAGATTGACTTCGGTACAAACATAAATGGACTTATATTTGTGATTGAAGTGAGTATGTTTGGAGGGTAGTGAGAAGTTCTCTAAAAATAAAGAAAATCAAGATCATCCCCCCTGTGATGTGGACTTGGTTTTAAAATTTAGGTCTTGGAATGAAAAAGAACTTAGTTTGGGGGCTACTCTATCTATGTCGTTGAGCTACTTGACGCAATAAAAAAATGTTCTTTCAGGAATTACATCTTTATGGAAGGTAATTTTTAGAGGCATTATTGGTTTTTATATTACGGATCATTACAAAAGATGGAATTCAAGGGTTACATAAACAAAGCGTGACAGATATTGAAGGTGGTTTGGAATTTTTCGTCGATAATAGGCGGAGGTTAGCAATAGGCTTAGGTATGGATGATATGTCATAGTACATCATGATGCCAATTGATTGCTTTTCTCAACCAACAAAAAATTAATGAAGCAAATCAGGGATCGTCGTAATGAGCAAGGGAAACACGAATCTGGTATATAACGAGCATGCAGGCATTATAATTTACAAGTGTCCAATCTCCATTGTCGTGCCACTGTACCACATCGGCACATCACATTGGTCGGTTTCAAAAACACATACACGCACGTACACATCACATTGGTGGTTGAATGCCGACTGAATTCTTTATCCAGATTCTGTGCTTTTCCGGGGAAACGCCATCGAATCATGCTGAATCCACTCTCCGCTATCGTTACGCTATGGTTCCTATAGCTCGCTTCAGAAAGTCCAAGAATGTTCTGCCCTACCACCAAACCATATCGACACATATCGTTCAATGCAAGAACGTGGATCGTCGCCATTTGCTGCCCTGCCGTGAGAGCGCCAAAAGGAAATAGCCACTGAACACCACACAAGAATCAACTGGTCCATGCACGCTTTCCTCGTGATGTAGACAGCGTCCAATACCCCAAACATCAGAACGGGAAGGAAGCCAAGAATGCCTTCCATCTTTGCCCAACAAAGTGCCTGCAAGCAGTACTATTAGTATTATAAACTACAACTTGATAAACTCATCACAATCAAAGGGAAAAGATTGCGATGATGATGAATGAACAGTAGTAAAGCAATGATAGTACTACTATGCAAAAATTCCTCCCCTCCACTATATGCCGAGCTACTTTAAATTTAGACGTAGTGGCGGTGTGGAATAAAGGTAGATGTAGAGTGTGTAGGAGTAGCATTCGGCCACCTCATCCTTTGGATTGCACCGGCGGGTCATGGCCGTTTCCGATTAGTGGATCACTGACGACGCGTAGCCTCCTTGTCCGGCGACTTGGGTGGCTGCCGGCCCTAGCTTTTGCACTGTCTCGATCTCACGAATCCATGGAAGTGCAGCACGCATGCTCTCGGCATCTTGTAGTAGGTGGCAAGGGCATGGGGTAAAGATGTTTCTCTGCTCTCAACTACATTCTGCAGTAGTGGCCGTTGGCATGGAGCAAACTGCAGAGTGACGCCTGCTCGATCCCAATTCTCAGCTTCAATTCATACGGTACAGGAGATCGAGGAGCCTGTTGGAGGATGTGACCGTTCCTGATCCGGTAAGCTCCCAGCTCTAGCCATGCATCTTCCAATAATTGGAAGCTGCTGAGTCGCCGTATCGCGTCACGCTGCAGCCTGCAGGACGACGACAGAGATTTGTTGCAGATCTTTTTGTCCAGATATATGTACTGCGGTTCCAAAACGTTTGCTTGCGGCCTTGGACTAGTATGTGTATATTATAACACGTGTGTCTCTCGCCCGTCCACGCCCCAATCACGTTTCTTGAACCTTGACCACCACATTCTTTTGCCCGGCTCGTGTTGTGCCCGGGCGTCGCACGCCGTTGAGTGTTCTTCGATCAACAAGGCAGCCAGCCGGGGACCGGTCGTCGATTTATCGACGCCGACGGCCTGCATATGCCACCGTTGTCGTTTGGGTGCATCAGGGCGCGTACGAGCTGCCTTAATTTACATTTCAACGAGACGAGACGAAGTGAGCGAGCACCAAGCACGTCATCAGTTAGGACGACGTACGGTCGCGTATGTACGTGCACGGTATCGCGTGTCGTCGCCGATCGACCGTAGCGTCGTCGACCGTGGTAAAACTTAGGCTATTTAATCGGTAACTTGTGGTGATCTCGTTGCCTAATGTTTGTAGTTGGGCGAAAAGGACGGGGATGGATGAGATCATGGGACGAGACCGCAATGGTCTTGGTGAGGACGCCATGTGTGTCCTGTCTGGTCAAGTGGCACAGGCAGCTGGGCAGGAACTTGCACCCTGGCACCCTGCAACTCTCGCCGACTCGTTCTCTGGTTTCATCTAGATTCAGCAGCTGGTCTCTCTTCTCGTACAGAAGCTGACGCTTCGGGGTAAAGTAAAACTTTCACCAACCGAAGACGCGGTAGTACAACGCAGATGACGGTGATATATGTTAACTCGAAGCTTGGACCTGTAAACATCCACACCAACCAGGAGAAAGCTACAATGATAAACAGCTAACAGTACTACTGCAGTCGGCAAAAGGCTATGGCTGCAGAAAATTACCGGCACGACCGAGAGATGCAGGGAGTAGCGTGTAGCTGCGTATACGGCTCTAAAGCCAGCAGCAGCCACGCATGGCTTCAGAGCTCAGAACCGCATGCAGAGTCGTCTACGCCCATCCGAATCTAGCTTAGCGGCCCAGATAGTAAGATCATCCACACTGCGACTACGATGTAATTGACATTGTGCCCTCGACACCGCTCGTATCTGCACCACGCCCCGGTCGCCAGTGTTGACAGATTCCTTTCGGTCATTTGGATAAAATAAAGCTAGCGCGCCCTTGATCTCTTTTTTCTACCTTCAAATTTCTAGAAACCAAGAAAACAAAGCTTAATTAACCGAGGCGTGCACTAACCATCTACGGAGTAGTCCAAGAACGAACCAACAATACCGCGGTGCAAAAGATGGTGAGAGCAAACGTCAACCGCGCGCGCGCGTGCTCGCGCCCGGTCGCGCTGGTTTGAACTGAAGCGATCGAGTGGGTGGCGTTCTCGGATGGACACTCTGCAGTGTACAGAGAGACTACAGCCAGAGCACGAGGGCAGAGGCACGTTCCACGAACGCCGACGCCGCGTAGAAACTGGCGGTGCCGGGCGCGCACTCTGATCGGCGACCGCGACGGTGGTAGTCAGGAAGCCGCCGCCGCTGCAGACTCGTACTAGTAAACCGGCCGGCTGGAGTAGTAGACCGGCCGGTCCCGACCGAGCCGGAGTGCCGGATCGGACAAACGCGCGCGACGTGGACGCGGTAGTCCGCCGGCGTTGTCCCGGTCCGGCCAGTCCCGGTAAATAACCAACCAACCAACCAACTAACCAACCCTCGCTGTCGCGCAGTCACACGCACGATGCGCGCGCGCGTGCTCGGTGCTCGCCGGGGCCGGGCGCGCGTCGACACGGGCACGCGGCAGGCGGGCGATCGAGCCGAGCGCCAGGGGACAACATTGCGGCTCGTTGTGGTTGGGATCGGATCGGGCGCGGCCGGGTTTGGTAAGCGCACTAGCTAGCTAGCGCACCGACCAGCAGCAGCGCCGGCCACTCGTTTCGTCCGCTCGCGCGGGGCCCGGGCCGGGGGGTATTACGTATCGCGCCGCACCGAGCCCATGCGGCCGCCACATCCAGGGCGCCGCGCCGCGCGCCGGCCACAGCTTTCCTATCCCCTGACGCGGCCGGCCGGCCCGGCCGTGTGCCTTTACCTGGCCACACGTCCGGCCGCGAGCGAGGGATCGAGGGGGAACGAGCCGCGAGCGTGCCGGCCCGCCGTCACGCGCGGGGGCTCCACGGACCACTTGCTTCCGGGTTCCGGCCTCGCTCGCTCGCTCTCGAGTGACCGAGAGATCACTCGCTATGTTGGTTGGGCCGGCCGTGGCGGGGCCTCTGCTTTCTGCTACTTTGCCCGGAAATGCTCCTCCCGTTGTCTCGCGATTCGACGGGTGGACTCCATGTGGGAGATCGATTTGCCTGGACGGCCGGGCGGGCCATGGCGCGCATGGAGACAGCGTACAAGCACCTTCTGTGGCGCTAGCTCGCGCTCGCACACACCGCCGGCATTCGTGCATGATTCCAGGGCTTCTTTCGCCGCTGGGTAGGTAAACTGGTGTAGGCTTCTTGTCTGGCATATATGCAAGCTACAGAAGCTAGCTACCTACATGCAGCAAATATGTGTCCATCCATGCATGAATCCATGACACGTGTCCTACCACTATTGGCGCCCGAAATCAGAATGCGGCTAACCTCTCCTCATATATATGCACAAATGGTCCAGGGCTCCAGGCACGTTTCTGTCGAAACAGCACGGAACAGTTTCGGTCCAGAGCGCGCGATATCATAGACTTTTGGTCACTTTATGTGTATGGCTAGGAGTATCAAGCATTTGCCGGCTTGTCGCTATTCTCTTCTTGGATACTAATACATAAGAAAAATATGTGATCGGAATGGGTCTATATGCGTACTACCAGCAACTCCATTTTAAGAAAGCCCACCATAAAGAAAAACTAGCACGGGTACAAATGGTGTCATTTCGGAGAAGTACGTAAATCCGTGTCCCAAATCATAATATGATCAAAGTATACATGATGGGTAATATTATATTCGACGTACGGCAACAAAAATACAGATTGTGTGATGCGATTTCTCAACAACTCATGTTCAAAAAAAAAACTCAACAACTCGCCAAAAGGAACTGCCATTTCTTTCGAGCGAGCTCAGTCAGCTCCAAAAAAGGAAGCAATTGTTTTTGTACTGTGCCTTAAAGGCCCTAGTAAACAACTTTGCGGGCAGCCGGAGCCGGACAGACATTTTTACAACTACATGTGGCAGTTAGCTCGTACGAGTAATAAACTGCAGGGTCCAGAATATGCGCAAATCATAAATAAATATCCCGATTGTTTGGCCGTCCATTTCGACGTGAAGCACGGCTGCTGATGTCACGGTGACGTGGTAACCCAAGCCCCTTCATGCGAACCACGTGGTGGCGGACCGGACGGCGTACCCGCAGAGCAGCTAGCTGCTTCAATTCATCATCTATCTGTTGTCAAAAAAAAAAATCATCATCTATCCATCGGCATCCGTCCATCTCCATCCGCACAGACACAACCACCGGAGGAGAAGGATAATTTCAGTAGTTTCAGCTTAGCATAAGCATCTCCCATCTTCCTACATTTAACATCACTCGCGTAACAAAGTCAGAGCAATTCCCCATCCACTCATATGTGTAAAAAAGCCCAATGCAAGTTTCTTCCACGAACTAGCCACCATCACACAACTTATACACAGCCCTGAACGAACGGCTGATTCTGAATTTCGATCTGTCGATCCAGCAGATTCTCGCCAGTTGACCTAGCAGCAAGTAGCCATAAGCTGGCTGCTGACTACACTGCCGTCCGTAGACTGTATAGCATGCAGCTGCTGCTGCAGTCGCCGAGACGACGTACAATGGCGTGTCGACAGTGGCTCAGCTCCAGTACGTGCAGGACTGCAGGCCGTCCGGCTGCTGGCATGAACCGTGGGCACGTACGCGGCGGCCGTCCGGCTGGGGGTACAATACAATACTGGCATACGGTTCCTTTGAACAACACTCTTCCTTCCATCTCACCTACGCCCCCAAGGACACGTATCACGTACGTATGGGGGCCATGACCCCTGGTGCCGTATCTACAATTTCTACATACATACACGATGCGTCTCGCCGAAGACGCGGAGGAGTTCGCCGGCTCACACACGGCTCACCGTCACCTAACCCGCGGTCGCCATCGCGCGGCGAGGCCGGGCCGGGGCCACACCGCACGGCGCGCCCATCGCGTCCGTGGATCTCGCTGTCTCAGCTACTCTCGCTCTCTCATCACGCGCACTGCGCCTCGTCTCGTCTCCGCCCTTGGATCCATCCGTCACCTCGCCTCGCCTTGGCTTATAAATTCCGCGCCACTCCAACACCGGCCCTCTCAGGAAGAATCCTACCAAACCTTAGCTACATACCAACTCCTCGATCGCTCTGCGCGCTCGCGCAAAGGGGAGGAAACGACCTAAAAACTAACTCTCACCGCCCAGCAGCAGCTTTCGTGCTCTGCTTCGGCGGCACTACTGCAAGCTACATACCAAGCTTTCGTGACGGAATCGAAGAGTAGGCCGGGGGGATTGGTCAAGAACTGATCACCGTCGTCTCGCCAAGATGACCGTGGTCGACGTCGTGTCCGCCGGCGCCGGCGCCGTCGTCGAGCCTGCCGCCGCGGCGCAGCCGCCGGCGGCGGGGAACGGGCAGACCGTGTGCGTCACCGGCGCCGCCGGGTACATCGCGTCGTGGCTGGTCAAGCTGCTGCTCGAGAAGGGGTACACTGTCAAGGGCACCGTCAGGAACCCAGGCATGAACAACGCACTTGCTGCACGGACGATATGTTTTCATTTACAGTACACATATATCACACGCGAGCGTGTGGCAGGGACGAAGGCACCACCATGACTAACGTTCTTGTGTTCTTGGATTGTCGTCGACGATGGCGATCGCAGATGACCCGAAGAACGCGCACCTCAAGGCGCTGGACGGCGCCGCCGAGCGGCTGATCCTCTGCAAGGCCGACCTCCTGGACTACGACGCCATCTGCCGCGCCGTGCAGGGCTGCCAGGGCGTCTTCCACACGGCCTCCCCCGTCACCGACGACCCCGTGAGTACCTCTCTCTCACACAGCCCAACCACGGATTTCCCTTTCTGCTACTGCCGGCGCCATGGCCAATATTACAAACAGAGAACAGCAGCTAGCAGAGACCATGGCGACGACGTTTCCTGCTGACGCGGGGCATTAACTAACAGCTGCTGCATGCATGCAGGAGCAAATGGTGGAGCCGGCGGTGCGCGGCACGGAGTACGTGATCAACGCGGCGGCGGAGGCCGGCACGGTGCGGCGGGTGGTGTTCACGTCCTCCATCGGCGCCGTGACCATGGACCCCAACCGCGGGCCCGACGTCGTGGTGGACGAGTCCTGCTGGAGCGACCTCGAGTTCTGCAAGAAAACCAGGGTGGGTGCTCGGTCACTTTTTTCGATCTGCCTCTCTCCATCATACCGATCATATCATATCCCTAGCTAGCTTATTATTCTTACGCTCCTCTCCCTGCTAGCTAATACCTTTCGCTGCACCACACACTACTATTTCCCTTGCTTCTGGGTTTTTTTTCGTCTGATACAAAATGGAAAAAACAAACTAAAGATAGCTATCATGAGATAGTGAAATTATTACCTATTGGCATCATCGATCATGCACTACCAACCGAGTTAGATCTACTTTTGAGGCAGCCAATGGGATCAAGTGCTCATCGATGGTGCCTGTCGAGAGCAGCACTAGATTTGAATCAAAACTTTTTCTCTAGTGATCGACGTGCACTATAGCGCGCTCAAAGAAAAAACAAAGGAATTTAATTAGTTTCAGAAAGTTCTAAAGGAAGAGCAAGATATAATAAATTTTCTATGAGAAAGAGCAAAGCTAATTGAGGTTACCACAGCTAACCTACGTGAATTCTGCATGAGGCCACGCCGATAGAGACAGAGTACGTCATAGACACGTGTACGCGGCACGCAGAAGTGCAAGCTGATCAAGATTAGAACAATAATATGTTTCTTTCACTTTCGAAGAAGACTAGTGCAAGCATAGTACTAAAACTCTACTGGGTAGTATTATATTTCGTGGTAAGTAGCTACATGACTAGCTAGTTTTACTGGTAGCTTCTATGTGATTGAATGTTTTAAACCAAAAGAGCATACATGGTACTAGATTTTTTCCCCACTACGGACAAACCCAAATTTCATTAGTGATTAATGCAAAACAAATTAAAATTACAAAAGCATCAGACACCTGGGAATAGTTTCAGGCATAGAACTAGATATTTTGAAACCATACCCATGTTTTCTGAACACATGCGCATGAACTCTTTGAAAAGCTGAAAGTTTGAACCTAGCTCGATCTGGTAGGGTACTCGTCGATTCTATATTTGATAGATGCGCAGGTGTGGCTTGACAATATGCGGCCCTAGTGAGAGATGGAAAGGTAGCATGCAGCACTGCAAGGAGCAGCAGTAGCAGCACATTTGCACACCCAACCTTAAAAGTCCAACGCAGCCCCACTAGATTTTAACTTGTAGCGTCAACGGTCATGCCATGCATGGAAATGGAACGTTCTGCTCGCCGGAAAATACAGCGCCGGTAGCTGAACGCATGATCTATCGGTGACAACGTCAAGCAAGTAAGCCACATGGACAGAAATGACGGCGGGGCCTTTTTTTTCATTTCTTTAAGAAGCTTTTGGCTTTGTTGGCTGAACACATGTTATGACTATAAGATAAACTACAGAGGGGTCTTGCAAATGGTCAAGCCTTCTTCAAGGTGTACTGTGCAGTCGTCTGCTTTCGTGAGAATCGGTAAACCCAATTCCTGGATCAAACAGCTGAAGAAGGAAGGCGCTCTCTCTTAGGAAAGAAGAACTGCAACTTTAGTCTTATCTGTTTGTCATACATATTAATTTATACGCAGTGGTAAAAGTAAAACTGACATGAGAATTTACTGGAATTTCACCATATAAATGCAAGTTAACTATTGTGAAAAATCAGATGTAGATTAGAAGATGAGGAATTTCAGATACTTGACATTACCAAAGCTAGGGGAAAAATTAGCTCATCATAGCGACATCCCTCCCATCCTATTCTAGCACTTTATTTCCCCATCTCACCCAAAAAAAACGCCTAAATAATTAAACCCTCGCGCGATAATTCCGTCAGCATGACACACCATTGTTCACGAACAGTTCACCTGCTCTGCTCAGTAGTACTGTACGCACACTTGCACTAGTGCGTGCCCCTTTCTGAATGAAACGTACAATAAGCCTCTGTTGTCGTTGCACGATCGTGCATATATGATCTGCTGCTGACCTGATAGATCCAATAATGTACTGTATATACGTACAGAACTGGTACTGCTACGGCAAGGCGGTGGCGGAGCAGGCGGCGTGGGACGCAGCGCGTGAGCGCGGCGTGGACCTGGTGGTGGTGAACCCGGTGCTGGTGGTGGGCCCGCTGCTGCAGGCGACGGTGAACGCCAGCATCGCCCACATCCTCAAGTACCTGGACGGCTCCGCCCGCACCTTCGCCAACGCCGTGCAGGCCTACGTCGACGTACGCGACGTCGCCGCCGCGCACCTCCGCGTCTTCGAGAGCGCCGCCGCCGCCGGCCGCCACCTCTGCGCCGAGCGCGTCCTCCACCGCGAGGACGTCGTCCGCATCCTCACCAAGCTCTTCCCCGAGTACCCCGTCCCCACCAAGTACGTAATTACATCGTTTTATATTAATTAATAATGCCATATGTCGTCGGATTCCACGCACATTGATCGATGTGCATAAGTTAAGAATGAACCAACAATAATTTGGGTGTAGGTGTGTAGCTTAGTTATAGCGTGCAGTTGGAGTGTCCATTCCAAGCATGTCTCATATGATCGATCAGCTAAGCATGCATAGGTGTATATATATATATATATATATATATATACCTAGACAGATTCATATATATGTTATCGTGGCTAACTGTTGCTTAGTTAAGGGGCCATTGGGCAGTAAGAAACGACTGATTAGGTAGCGAACGAAGCGAGCGAGCCTGATAAGCACCAGCTCCTACATACTCAATTCGGTGGATCCCACCGGTGGTAGGTAACGATTGATTAGGACCGGCCCGGGCTGCCACTTACGCTACTCCATCAGCTCGATCGGTGCACGTAAGCAAGTGATAGATCATCGCCTGCAGTAAAGCAGGCCGTGCATGCGAGTTGGGTTCGATCAGTTGAACCAACTCCCTTATCCTCAGTACGTCCTGACGCAGCCTTGACACAAACACTGTGCACAGGCAGCAGCTTAGATGACACGCCTCCGGTCGCAAATGCGTAAGTCGCAGTGATGGAACTCACGTGCGGCGTTCTTCAAGAGTTTATCACCACACGAAAGGATCTCTTGCCAAAAGCTAGTACGTGTATATGTTTGCCACTGATAAATGGTTGAAAAATACGTGCGCACGTCGCCGTCGTCGGCGGAAGTAGATGAGGTGATCGGAGCTCTGTGTGCCACAGCTGAACTCAACCAGGATATAGTACGAGTAGCTCAGAATGTCTGCTTGCCGCTAGTCTTAGCTAGATTTATTTGCTATGAACGTGGATCGAGCACTCCTTGACGGGTAGCTGTCCAAGCGGTAGAAATCTGTAGCATCATCAGAACGGGGAGGAAAAGTAGCGTGTGGTCTTTGCAAGCTCAGACGGCCATTATCTGGTCGATCTGATCTCTGATCCCGTGTTCATTCACTTCCGTTGGCCAATTGAGTACGGGTACGGTCGGTGCTTGTATGTATCAGCGTCACCGTGCGTGACTTGAGGTGTTAGAATCCGGCCTGAAGCAGAGGTAGATGGATTTACTTGCGTCTACATTTTACAACTCTGACTGTTTTGTTGGTTCCATTTGGCCACACGGCTCGCGGACCTACATGAGACAGAGCTGAACTTGGTGGTTTTTATCATAGTAATTTTTTTTTCTACAAATGAAAGCAAAGTCCTTTGTTGCAATCATTCATTTTTTCTACACCATTTACTTCTAGATGACTGAGACACACAACGAGTAGTAATTGCAACACAAGCATGTAGAATATTTACACTATCTTCCAGTATTTCAAACAAGATGAGATGCAGTTTCACTCAAAAAACACGGAAGCTGTGTTGACATTGGGGAGAGCCATTATAGGAAGTATAACTGATCTGAATATTCAACTGTTGACTACATATAGGATCTACCAAATCTCTAAGGCACTGGAATATTCAACTTCCTTTTATGGCGGGCAACATCGTTGAACCAGCCGCGGACAATGAAATGGATCCGTTAGTTCACACCTTACCCTGCTATAAATATCGATCCTGTTATAATAGTCGAGATCCATGACAAATCCATATGATTGTTTCATGGATATAGCTCCTCGTCGTCAGTCTCGTCAACCATCTTGATGTCGTAATCTCCCCCTAGCAACGAAATCTGTGGACCCAACCTTAGCATCCTTCGTCAGCATCAGAATTATATTTACTGACGCAATGGCCGAGTATGATTGTGGTACAAGTGAAGGAATCTCACCTGCTCACAAGGCACCTCTGTTTACACACTTGAATTGATATAGTCAAAGAGATCACAAGAAGAGGTAAATAAGAAACTATAGCGAAAATGTATTTGTTGCCTTTATGCTGCGACGAAAGCTCACGACCGAGACCTACTGCTTCAGCTAGCTGACACTGACAGTGTGAGCGTTTGATTTGGTGCAGGTGCTCCGACGAGAAGAACCCGCGGAAGCAGCCGTACAAGTTCTCGAACCAGAAGCTCCGGGACCTGGGTCTGGAGTTCCGGCCGGTGAGCCAGTCGCTGTACGACACGGTGAAGAACCTCCAGGAGAAGGGCCACCTGCCGGTGCTCGGCGAGCAGACGCCGGAGGCCGAGAAGGAGGGCCCCGCCGCCGAGGTGCAGCAGGGCGGGATCGCCATCCGTGCGTGAGAGGCAGATGCCACAAATGAACAGGAAAGCAAGAGATGTTCATACTGCCCCTGCACCCTGGAGCCCGGACCTGCTGTGTAAACCAAGTAGTGTTTGTTGCCTGCCTGATATGATACCCCTACTGTGATTTGTAACGTGGTGTTCGTTATTGTGAACTATAGTGAGTGAATAAATATGGTTAATGTTCGTTGATGTTCAAATCTTTCATTTTTACGGAGTTCATCAATTGCTTGGAAAGGATTCTGAAGCTTGGAAGAAGAGCGGGCCGTCATAATGTATAGGGTCGGGGGATGATTCACCAGTTTCTTTGCCGGTGAGACATCATTTGACATCTGCCCTGGCATGTGCAGAATTGCAAAATCTTTTCGAAGGATGGGCGTATCGGAATGCCCTATACTGCAGAGCACCCTTCGCTACGAAAAAAACACATCGGATAAACTCGATACTCCCTCCGTCCCAATATATAAGATCCTGGAGGGTTCAAATTTTATACCAAAATATAAAGACCTGGAAAAATAAGATAAAACTAAATGGGTTAGTGAATGGGTGTAGAGTTGATGGATAGTGTAAAACGAGGGGTAAAGAGGTCATTTCATCTCACTGTTGTTTCTTGAGTTTGAATGCTTCAAGTCTTTATATATTACGGGACGGAGGGAGTACTTAATCCAGTTGCGTACGAAAGTGAAATATATTATTATAGTCTGACGCACTAGAACCTGCATGACTGCATAGAAAACCTGTCTGCCATCATTACTTTGTTTATATCACATAAAGGCCGCGTTTAGTTCTCAAAAGTTGCCAAAAAGCAACTCCCAAATACACTATGTAAAAAGAAAATTTTCCATCACATCAAAATGTCATAACATGCATGGAGTACTAAATGCAGATGAAATCAAAAACTAATTGTACAGTTTTGTTGTACTATGCGAGACCAACATTTTGAGCCTAATTAATCAATTTTTGGACAATTTTTTACACATACAAACGAAAATGCTACAGTGACGCAATGATTACAAAGTGACATCATACTCCCAAATTCACCCTCCCAATTCTCCATCTAAACACCACCTTTAAGATTCATTCACAACATGCCGCAAGATCAAAGGAACTCACGAGAAACAATGACAGTAGCCAGGCATATACATAAATTACCAGAATTTTGTAATCACAAGAAACACAAGAAACAATGTCGTACACTGGCGCTCAGTCTGAATTTTGTAATATATATTACCAGAATTACTGCTTTTAAATCATTTGACTTCTCCCTAGGCGATGAAAAACATAATGTTGAACTCTTGTATTTTAGCTGGCTCAAACATAGGAAATATCGAGTGGTTAGGCTTTGAGGGATGACAGAATACACGGGAAGTCCCAATGTCCCATGATAATCAAACACGTCAAATAAGCATCTCACTGTTCATGTTTGGTAGCCCGTTGCTTAAGAACTGGTTCTATTAATGGTGATGCAAAAGCAGCTAGTAAAACACCAGTTTGCCCTTCCTTGATCGTGACAATAAAGGAAATACATTGCAGGATTGTTGCAACTCACAAGAAACAGTGACAGTTGACACTATCAAGGTCTTCATCTGGAGTCAAGTAACAAGACCGAACGGGAACAAAAGGAAAGCAACAGAGTTAAAACAAATAAGTTGAACTGAGAGGAGAGTATGAAACAAGTAATCTAGAGTAACAGTATCCAAGTTCCACCTACCTAATCTTTTGACTTTCTTAAACTAATAACGATTATGGATAACAAGGAATCTACAACAGACAATTAGAACAAATTCAGATACTAAACAGTATGATGCCCAATTATTGTCAAGAGACAACAAACCTCACATAGCATCACAACCTACAGCAAAATAACTATACAAATCAAATTGTATCCTGAGGTCTGAGCAGACAGCCAGAAAATACCAACCAAGCCCCCTTGCTGAACTAAGTATATGTTGCCTTTGTGAAGAAATGTGAGTTGCCATTACAGGAATGTTCATTATCATGGCAACAAAAGGAATTCAGAAAAATTGCATAAACCAATTGCAAGGGAGAAAGTTATATGAAAAGCGGAGACTTGATTTTTGCTTATGTCAACATGCAGGTGCAGGTGGTACTCTTGCTACAAGACGGATTTGTACTGCAAAACCTATGAATTACTCAAGAGAGTAACCCTAATGTGTGAATGCACCACCTCTCAATGTTGAAATTTCCATACTGTTTTTTCCCCAAGCAAAACCAAGTCTATGCTCTGTACATTGCAAGTGTGTTTGCATGTGCTAAAAAAAAACTCTTTTAGATAGAACTTGTCAGAGATGCTATTGGTTGGCAGTGTGTGTACCGGTTTTATTTACGATTTCATAACTGGCTCTCAAGGTTTTCTAAGAAAAATTGAAATCAAATTAGGTTCAGAAGTTTTATGTGCCTAGTCGAAGACAAGGAACAATATTGTTTCAAAATAATGTTCTCAAAGAACAGGATCATTTATTTTCTTCATTTATATCATTTATGCAGAGACTGAAAAGTTTGTTGAGAATAGGAATTAGGCATGGACACCATGTCATTTGGGGACGAAAAACAAACTTCAACCATTATCAGGGTGTATAAAGAAGGCAAGAGTTGGAGGATGAGACAAAAGCTGCAGTATTTTACTTCCTATGCGCAGTTTAAGTTGAATCATTTTTGCTGACAGTCAGGCGCAGCTCTGATGAACTTTAGTAACTACGTATATTAACAGTGTAAGACCTGGGGTTAAGTTTAAGCATAATTCAGAACAGCTTTTAAAGGTCCAATCCCCCTTCAATGGAACTGATTATATCCTCTTATCTTTAACCACAGAACTTATCTCTAAACCTCTACTCAAGTCCATCAGACTGATTCTCATAGGTTTGCACATTTTCATTTTCTAAATATAGACATGCTAAATGACAACAAAACTACTTCTACAACGCTTATAAACTAAAACTCATTTTAAAGCACCACATCTATCAATTCATCTAGGAAAACATGGATATAACTGTTTGAGCGTGTGATTGTTTGAAATATCTTTGTTATAGAAAGATGAAAAAAAAGAAAACAAACAGGGCATCAGATGATATTTTACATATCTAGCTCTTCCCATATGTTACACATTCATCTTGTAATCAAAATGGATAGATCATATAGCCATTCAGTGTAAAAAAAATTGGTCTTCTATTTGCATCCAATGGCATCATGTTATTATAGCCCAGTTGCTTAAGAACTGATTCTATTAATGGTGATGCAAAAGCAGCTAGTAAAACACCAGTTTGCCCTTCCTTGATCGTGACAATAAAGGAAATACATTGCAGGATTGTTGCAACTCACAAGAAACAGTGACAGTTGACACCATCTGGAGTCAAGTAACAAGACCGAACGGGGATAAAAGGAAAGCAACAGAGAGTTAAAAAAATAAGTTGAACTAAGAGGAGAGCACGAAACAAGTAATCGAGAGTAACAATATCCAAGTTCCACCTACCTAATCTTTTGACTTTCTTAAACTAATAATGATTATGGATAACAAGGAATCTACAACAGACAATTAGAATCAATACAGATACTAAACAGTATGATGCCCAATTATTGTCAAGAGACAACAAACCTCACATAGCATCACAACCTACAGCAAAATAACTATGCAAATCAAATTGTATCCTGAGGTCTGAGCAGACAGCCAGAAAATACCAACCAAGCGCCCTTGCTGAATTGAATATATGTTGCCTTTGTGAAGAAATGTGAGTTGCCATTACAGGAATGTTCATTATCTGCCACAGAAGGAACTCAGGGAAAAATGCATAAACTAAGGGAGAAAGTTATGTGAAAAGCGGAGACTTGATTTTTTTTTTATTTCAACATGCAGGTGGTACTCTTGCTACAAGACGGATTTGTACTGCAAAACCTATGAATTACTCAAGAGAATAACCCTAATGTGTGAATGCACCACCTCTCAATGTTGAAATTTCCGTGCTGTTTTTTCCCCAGGCAAAACCAAGTCTAGGCTCTGACAGTGAACATTTGTTGACACCAAAAAATGACACCAGGAAGAGGCTGACATGTGGGCCGGAATTGATGAAAAGATAAACATCGTTCAGTCAAAGAAAGCTTATCTTCGAGAACGATTCGGCAAAGGCATTCTGCGGTCGGGAGTCCGTCCCCGATTCGGCAAGGGAACTGCTCTATAGAAAGCATTCGGGAGCGTGATGACGTGGATTGAATACAAGGAAAGAAGCCGATTTAATAAAGAATGCAAGATGAATACGGCATTTCGACGTATTTCTTTGGAAATAAACGTTTTGTAACCGTAGTCGATTAGGAATCGTGTCAAGACCAGGGTATAAATATGAACCCATGGTGATTGTATTAGAGAGAACAATCATACAACAAACCGGCCTTGCGCCACCTTTTCGAGTCCTTTAGTCGTGTCGTCGAAATCTTCGAGAGGAACCATCGATCCGTCGACCTCCGTAAGTATCGACAACCTTGTATCATGCTTAGTATCATGCGGTGGATTTAAGCTTGGTATGAGAAGGCTTCTTTGTTAAATCATGAGTCATGCGGTAGGCTAAGGTTTAGCTTGAAGCAAGTTATCGGCTCTATTAGATTGTGGCAAAGATCTAATAGATTCATTAAGTTACCTTGTGTTATTTGGGTTTTACTTTATATCATCAAGATTTTCTTCATTACGTTGCTGATCGGGTACTTCCTCGAGTACCTCTGTTTCTACGATTTGTTCTTTTGCAACCTGAACATATGTGAGAGCGTTATAGCAAACATAATTCGCAAGATACATTAAGAACAGTCAACAAGTACCTGGTTTTGGGAAGTATTGACTACATCTACACTCTCCACTTGCGGCCCTTCTACTTCCATGGTATTGGGCAGTAGACCTTCATCTGGAGCTTGTGTAGCCTGTGCGTTCTTTTCCACAGAAACAGGCTCCAGTGGTTGGTTACTTATTACTTGCAGAGACAGTTCTGTTGTATCATGCGCAGCATCTTCTGGCGGAGGATTTTCAACATCAACCTCTTGGTGTTTTGGCTGTTGTTCCTCTTCGGCGATCATCTCTGTTGTTTTCTTCACCTCACTTTGCGTATCAGTTTCTGCAACAGTCACTTTGGGCACCCTGACAGATCATAGTCTTTCAGTTATCAAGTATTCAAGATTACAACAAATTCATGAGATAAAGAGTCAGTTGACTATGTCACTAGAAGCCATGACTGCTTTTTTCATTAAAGCGGCATCAAGCCTCATCAAGTCCTGGCAGATCTACACTAGTCCACACAAGACTACAGATGTTAGTATCGTTTCTATCGTGACGCATTATATGAAGTTCTGCTCTGTGTCCTTGTGCCGACTACATCAGACTTCTTTTTCAATGGCTCAATAGAGTCCTATCTTGGTAGTATTAATACTATCTTTATTATATCATGCAAAGTACGCTTACTACATTATATCGGCTCTGCATCAGCAACCTAACAAGTTTCTTCATGACTTGTTTGAACAATTATTCATCTATTAATTGTTCTAAGTAGACCAAGGGTCTAGGCACATATAGTACTTTGCATGATTTCAATAGCCTATCAAGTCTACATACGACTAGTTTTTATCACGCATAAAACAATCAGGCTATCATAAAACATACAAAGATTCAATTCATAATTTGCATCATTACATTGCACATTTTTAGTAGCAATACAGGGTCTTGTATTTTGATGGGTCTTTAAAGCTAGAAGGTGGCGGCGCAGGAGTTCTATTGATTTCCCCCAAAGGAGAACAACTCAAGTATGTTTTGCAGATACTTTTTCAAGTCACAAACAATGAAGCTGAGTATGAAGCCATGCTACATGGCCTTAGTATTGCAGTATCGTTAGGCATCAAGCGCCTATGTGTTTATGGTGACTCTGCAGTGGCCATCAATCAAGTCAATAAAGATTGGGACACAACCAAGGAGACAATGGATGCATATGTCAAGGAAGTACGCAAGCTTGAACGTCATTTCCTTGGATTGGAATTTCATCATGTCGTTCGTGATTACAATGTTGCTGCGGACGCTCTATCCAAACTAGGATCGCAACGAGCAGACGTCCCCGCAGAAATATGTGTTCATGAGTTACATCATCCATCCATTCAAGAAACAACTCCTGAGCATATCACGAGTGCTCATCCGCCTCCCGATCTGCAGGTTATGGTCATCGATACTGATTGGATGCAGCCTTTCATCTTGTACTTACGTGATCACAAGGTCCCAGATAGTAAACAAGAACAAGCTCGACTACGGCGCAGAGCTGCTAATTGCGTAGTGGTCAATAACACACTTTATCGACGTGGGGCATCTGTCAACGTTCTGATGAAGTGTATTCCAGCAGATCAAGGCAGAGCTTTGTTGGAAGAAATCCACAGCGGTGTGTGTGGCAATCATGCAGCTTCTCGCACACTAGTGGGCAAAGCTTACCGAGCGGGATTTTTCTGGCCCACAGCAACTCAAGATGCAGAAGAAATTGTCAGGAAATGTCAGGGTTGCCAATTCTTTGCTCGTCAAGCACATGTACCAGCTCATGAGCTCCGCATGATTCCACTCTCTTGGCCCTTCGCATGTTGGGGTTTGGATTTAGTAGGTCCTTTGAAGAAGGCTCCTGGTGGTTTCGAGTGGCTCATTGTGGCCATCGATAAGTTCACCAAGTGGATTGAAGCGCAACCGTTGGTCAACGCACGAGTTGAGAATTTGATCAAGTTTTTTGATGGGATCATTCACCGTTTTGGTATACCTCATGAGATCATTACTGATCTAGGATCAGTATTCACGAGTGATGGATTCCAAGATTATTGCTCAAAATATTCAATTGAGACTCATTATGCTTCTGTTGCTCATCCCAAAGCAAACGGACAAGTTGAGAAAGCCAATGGCTTGTTACTGCAAGGTTTGAAACCACGATTATATGACCCACTCAAGAAGTATGGCGGCAAGTGGGCTCAAGAACTACCAGCTGTACTCTGGGGGCTACGCACGCAACCAAGCCGGGCGACCGGGCAAACACCTTAGTTCATAGTTGGCACGGGGCCGGTTTGTTGTATGATTGATTCGATTGATTTTTACAGCTGCCATGGGTTTATATTTATACCCAGGTCTTGATACAATTCCTAGTCGGACACGACTACAACACTTGTTTAAAAATAAATGACGAATCTTCGTGCCCATATTGCTTTCCTTGTTCGAACCGGCCTTTTCCTTATGTTGATCCACGTCATCATGTCTTCCCGAATGCTACCACTCTTCGCCTGCGGAACAATGCCTCTGCCGAATGATGACGCATTCCCGACCGCAGAGTATCTCTGCCGAATATTTCAGCCGAATGGCGACGCGTTCCCGACCGCAGAGCATCTTTGCCGAATGCTTCAGAAAAAACCCTTTTAGCCGAATGGCATCCTTCTACCAAATCCGGCCCACATGTCAGCCTCTTCCTGGTGCCAATTTTTGGTGTTAACACATGCCCCTTCAATTTCGGGATAAGAGGTAACTTTTATCTCGGAATTGACCAAAAGCACTTAACATTTCCAAGTTGGTTCTGCTCGGCACCCGCTTCTCCTTCCGAATCTTCAGAGCTCTCATCCGGATCCGAACCCTAAGTCATCGTCTTCCAAGATCCAACCTTCAAATGGCGGACCAAGATCTTGCTCTCCAGGTAAACTTCAATCCCCTCAAGCATGTTCGGCACTCTTCTTTCGATTTGCATTTTAAATTTCTTCTCATCCCCTTTGATAGGCCCTAGTTGCCGAAATCCTCATCCCTGTTGAGGAAAAATCTCCATCCTATTTCCTCGGTCCCGTAGGAGATTCAGATCCTTCTGAAATCATTGCGGCCGAATCTCAGCGGATTCCTTTTAAGATTTCACTGACAAGACCTCATGAGTGGCAAGATGCTTTCAAGAACTGGCCTTTGCCCCCAATCGCCGGATGGAGAAATTGGTATAAAAGGATGCACCTGAAGTTTGACAACAGAATGAAATTGGATAGCAATCCCTTCCCTCAGAATATGATTGGGTTTTCAATCAACATGGTGAATGCTGTTGCACCTGAAGAAAAGGGGAAGATGAAAGTTTTAACTTCAGAGAAGGCAAAACAAAGTGGCTCAGTTGATCCTACTCGGCAAGTCACAATTGAACAGATTCGCAAGAAAGACTCTCGCTTCCCGAATGATCAATTTGGAATTGGGAAATCCTCCAAGCCTAGAGTCACTACGCGTATCCTCCTTAACAAATGGCAACGTCAGCAAGAAAAGGAGCGTTACCAAAGGCATAGACGTGAAGAGGAGAAGAGGAGATACGAGGAAAAAAGATACAGGGAGGAACAAGAAGAGTATGCTCGAGAGCAGGAACGTGCGCATTGGGGGTGTGCATTCTTCAGACACTGTTGGAACGAAGGTTTGAAGCTTCCCACATGGAATAATTGTCCTGAATGCAATGATAGGTATGATGAATATAGGCAGGAAACTGTCAATCGCCGATCTGTCCATGAAAGAATTGGCAGGATGCATCCTAGTGATGATCGGCGTTTTAATGATCAACCAAGAAAGAGGCATGCTGATTACAGGTGGGTTGATCATGAAGAAGAAGAAGATCATGCTTATGTTTGGCAAGAAGGACAATGGTGTCCACCTGGCTTGAGGAAAAGCCAAAAGAGAAGAGTACAACGCTTGAGGAATCAAGAATTGAAGCAAGCAAGGCCTAAGATGAAATCAATATGGCGTCGAAAGGACAAGCCTGAAGAAGATGGTCATTCGGCTCCTACATGCATGGTATGCTTTTTGCCGAATGAATTTATGGCTCCCACTGATCAAGTTGTGCAGGAGGAAGCGTTGTCAGAGGTAGATGAAGTCGAACAGCTAATGGCACAATTGATGCTCAATAAGCAAGCTGTCTTTGAAAAGCCAATCCAGAATCGACACATGAAGCCACTATATTTGAAAGGATTTGTCAATGGGAAGCCTTTAACCAAGATGTTCGTCGATGGTGGAGCTGCTGTGAATGTGATGCCATATACTACATTTAGGAAGCTTGGCATGGGCCCTGGAGATTTAACACCAACGAGCATAATTCTAAATGATTTTGCTGGAAATCCTTCAGACACCAAAGGCTGTGTTCATGTAGAACTGATGATTGGATCCAAAGTGCTGCTCACAACTTTCTTTGTCATTGAGGGCAAAGGGGCATATAGTTTGCTGCTTGGAAGAGATTGGATTCATGCAAATTGCTGTATCCCATCAACCATGCATCAACAGCTCATTCAGTGGATAGATGATGAGGTGGAGATTGTCCAAGCAGATGATTCAATAAGCGTGGCAAATATGGAACCAGCTTTTTGGGAATATCAAGGCATAGATTGTTTCTCAGGCAAAGACTGGGGAGAAGGTCCTGTTGCACCAGCCAGCAGTGATCAACAGCCGATCGAAGCAGTCGGCTCTCATAGTAATTTTTAATGGAGAATCCAATTGATGGAACTGATGGAAAATTAGGACGTGGATTTGTGTCGGCCGATAAATTGGAAGAAGTGGACATTGGAGATGGTGACAAGCCAAGGCCGACATTTATCAGTGCTAACTTGAGTTCGGTTTTCAAAGAAAAGTTGGTAACATTGTTAAAAAAATACAAGGACTGCTTTGCTTGGGATTATTCGGAGATGCCCGGTCTAGACCGTTCTATTGTTGAACATCGGTTGCCGATCAAACCTGGTTACAGGCCTTACAAGCAACCACCCCGAAAAATCTACAAGGAAGAAGTGTTGGCCGATGTGAAAAAGGAGATTGAAAGATTAATAGATGCAAAACAATGGCTCAAAGGTGGATCAAGCAGATGAAGGGAACATATGATTTTGATGTGACTAAGGCAGACAAATTATTTGAGTTCCTGGTGAAAGAAGGCCGAATCAAATTGCCAGAAGGGCACTCCATGCTTCGGCCTGATGGAGTGAAAGATAAGAGGTACTGTGGGTTTCATGATAGAAATTCTCATTCCATTAATGAATGCAGAGTCTTTAGGATGAAGATTCAGAAAGCTATCCAGGAAGGACATTTGAAATTCGACAACAAAATGAAACTGGACAGTAACCCTTTCCCTCAGAATATGATCGGGTTCTCAGTTAATATGGTAAATGCTGTTCCATCTGGAGAAAAGGGAAGATTGAAACGGCCTATGCATTCTTTGTTTACTGCGAATTTATGATCATGTTTCACCCTTTTATTTATCTATCATGCTCTGCTTCTCGTTAATCGGCTATGAGTATGTGTTACAATGTTCATTCGGTTGAAAGCCGATCTTTCGTCATGCTTACGTCACGCAGATACTCACCAGCAGCTCGCTTCCGAGCAATGTCACGTTCTCTGGAAATTCGATCAATCTCTTGATTCTTATCTTCCAGGATAAGTTGAAAGTTGACAACTTGATGAATCAGGTACTCTGGAAGATCATCATCGACTCTCCTGTGTAAGGGCAAACCAGATAAGAATGATTGCATTATCATAAAATGGAGTAAAGAAGAAGATAACCTCCTCTTAGAGGTGCTAGATGCACCAGGCTCGGAATTTTGCCTGCTGCTCACAGAAGACATTTTCTAGGCTGGATTAGATGATGAATGAGAAGAGGAAAGGGTGTTCTTTGAACTCTAAGATTAAAAAAACAGGGCAGTCTGGAAAACGTTGGCCGAAACGGAGTGGAAAGGCAGTTTAAAAGGGCCATCGAGGAGTGCGTTGAAAGGTGAGTCGGCAGATGAAGCAATTATGACGCGCGTATGTTTCCAAAGTACTGAAGATGACAGGTGGACCCGATAAGAAGACGAAAGGGCATTCGGCAAAATAAGCAGGAAGCTGGTCAGTAATGAAGAATCGGTAAAGTGGTGATACCGCTGGACTTCGATTGAGAGAGAACATGATAGATGGAGCTGACTTGCAAAAGGGAGACACGTGATAACAAAGGATGCCGAATGTGCTTGAGGGATTAAAAGCTCACCTGGAGGACAAGATCTTGGTTCGCCATTTGAAGATTGGAGCTTGAAAGATGCAACGAACTAGGATTTGAGTTTGGAAGGCGCGCTCCGAGGATTCGGAAGCAGAAAGCGAATATCGAACAGATTCAGCTTGAAGTGTTGGGGATTCCTGGTCAATTCCGAGATAAAAGTATCCTTTATCCCGAAATTGAAGGGGCATGTGTTAACACCAAAAATTAGCACCAGGAAGAGGCTGACATGTGGGCCGAATTTGGTGGAAGGATGCCATTCGGCTAAGGGGCTTTCTCTGAAGCATTCGGCAAAGACGCTCTGCGGTCGGGAACGCGTCGCCATTCGGCTGAAATATTCGGCAGAGATACTCTGCGGTCGGGAATGCGTCATCATTCGGCAGAGGCATTGTTCCGCATGCGAAAGCGGTAGCATTCGGGAAGGCTGGAGGAGGTGTTAAAGTTGAAGCGGACTATGGAATGACGTTAGTGGACCTAAGCAAGATTGGCTTTCTAGACGAACCGTTCGTCCTGGCCAAAGCTGTCACACAAGTTTTTTATGTGAAGGACAAGCGTCTCATGGAAGAAAGGTTTCCAAGAGCACGCCGCCACCTATAGGAGCCGTTCGAGGAAGAAGGCCGAATATGAGAAGAGGGTAAGGGACCTGTTGATCCACGTCATCATGTCTTCCCGAATGCTACCACTCTTCGCCTGCGGAACAATGCCTCTGCCGAATGATGACGCATTCCCGACCGCAGAGCATCTTTGCCGAATGCTTCAGAAAAAACCCTTTTAGCCGAATGGCATCCTTCTACCAAATCCGGCCCACATGTCAGCCTCTTCCTGGTGCCAATTTTTGGTGTCAACACTAGTACATTCTAAGAAAACTACAATGTACATTTTTTTACAAACTATTACATCTCCCATACTATTTCATATAACTCATGGGACTATGTGAATGTTTTACACACTAGACCATTATTTATGCTCATACTCAATGGAATGATTTTTTTCACATCACTTAGACCATATATAACTTGCCCCAGATGAGTTTCATATTTTTCTGAGGTGATTTTCTATTTTGACATGGGGTCCATTTAAGGTGTATGACCTAGTCATCAAAGGTTCAACGTATTTTAAAAACAATAGACTATACATTGTTCACAAACCTATACATCTCACAAACACTTTTATATAACTAAAAGCAATATTTCAAGTTTGCACACCCTACAGTAATATTTTGGCTCATATTATATGAAAAACCTTTTTACATGTTTTATATTTACATAACTTTGTAGTTGTTTTGCAGTTTTTTGAAATAATTTGTTATTTTTGAATCAAGCTTTGTTCGGCTTGCTGTGTGCTTGGCGTGAGGTGCGGATTTTACGTCAACACTCGAGGAGTTGGACGCCGCAGGAGCAGCGGCTGGAGCTGCAACTGGTGCACCAGCGCCGGCAATCCATTGGATTACCCTGAAAGAACAAAGAGATTCGTCAAGAAAGAGAGAAGAATTTTGATAAGAACGGAGAAAGGCAAGCAGCTAATCACCTGCGGCGAGCACCGGCGCGGCTTCCTTCGGGCTCGTCAACAGCCGGTCGCCTTCCGTTCGCCATTGGGGTTTTCTTGAGGATTACTGTGCTTGGGGAAAATAAGAGCTCGAGGTAGGCGAAAGACTTGATAAGGGGATAGCGATACTGGATGTGTTTATTTATAGAAACTGCAGAGGAAATCGTGGCCAAAAATCGTGGCGCGCATCCCAAAAATTCGGAAGGTGGAAAGCCCCACGAACCAAGCGATTGCCGTGTCGTTTGGGATTCATGCTGAGTCATATTCGGTTTGACTAGGTGAAATTCGGCTACACCATACTTATCGCAGTTAGCTTTGCCGAATAAGTTTCAGGCAACGAATCTCATTGAAAACAGCATTGCCGAACGAGTCATTTACAACGAAACAAAGCAGAAGTAAAGATGATGGAGAATACAGAATTGACCAGGCATTCGGCTATCAGAGTGTTTGATACAAATTACACACCCAATTACTTTGAGATTACATCTTTTGCATTTAAGATTATATTACTGATGTTATCAAGTAATTTCTTGTCAGCCTCTTGGGTCTGAGCCAATGCAGAGAGTTTGGCCTTAAGCTGCTTCTCTTCATTCAGAGCCGCTGAAGCTTCCTTTCGAATTTTCTGTACCAATTCAGGAAGATCAGCCATGCTTGCTTCACTGCGATAAAATGATCATCCAACATATTTAAGTTCTAAAGATTACAGTAACTTGATGATGGATGAATTGGAGGATTTGCATATGATTCGTCTCAAAGCATTGGAAAATGTTGAGAAAAATAAGATGCGAGTTGCCAAATATTACAACAAGAAGGTAAAAGTCAGGCAATTTGCAGAAGGTGATCTAGTTTGGAAAGCAATATTGCCGATTGGTACTAAATACAGTACATTCGGTAAGTGATCACCAAATTGGGAAGGTCCTTTCAGAGTGGTTAGATGCGTGCCTGGAAATGCGTATATTTTGAAAACTTTACTGGGAGAAGAATTCACTGCTGCTATAAATGGAAGATATTTGAAGAAATATTATCCTAGCGTTGAGATTGATCGTTGATTGAGACACAATGGAAATAGCCGGCATTCGGAAGCCGGACCTTTGGATTGAAAAATGCTGGT
>OAMR01000231.1:214210-269530 GCA_900205405.1 Echinochloa crus-galli | reverse complement strand
GGTCAAGGGGGAGAATGTTGGATATTTTAGTTTGACCTCGGTCAACAACGAACCAAAGACTTAGAGGGGATTTCCATCACCCCTAAAAGCTCGGACTCGGATCTTATTCCAAGTCCGTTTTTCGCCGTGATCGGGAGGCGAAACCTAAGCCCATTGGGCTCGGCCCCTTGCCTACAGCGCGACTATAAGTAGAGGGTCAACCCTAAGGGTTCCTCTAATCCTTTGCTTTACGCAATCCAAGGTTTACCTAAACCCTAAACCACCCTACCGATCTCTAAGCGCGCTGGAAGGCTCGGAAGCTCGAGCACCACGTCCGGGGCAGTGCCGGTGGAGACCCGAAGGCCGCCGCTACCCCGAGAAGACGCTCAAGGAGCATCTACGCTACGTCCCCGACTCTACTCACGCCATCGACTTCGTGACAGCTTCACCGATGACAATGGACCCCACTGCCGCCGGTATAAGCCGAACTACCTCATGTTTATCCGCATTAGTTTAAGCTAGATGTAATCTTGTATGACTAGATGATCCTGTGTTAAGTTGTTTAAGCTTATGTAGATCAATTTGATCTAACAGTTTGATCTTGTCAGAATGGAATTTGCAAAGTTCGATACCTAGATTGAGTCGATGCCATGTAATTCTGAAGATAGGTCATTAAATTTCTGCCCAACAAATGGTTGGCCTCGTGCTTGGCTCAAACTAATTCCAGAATCGGATAGCCATGCTCTTTGGCAGCACATTCAGTCCTCGCAGATTTCAGGGTGATTAATACCTTGACCAAAGCATGGTTAAAATTATAGAAATCATGCTGCTTGTGTATTAATGCACTTAAGATTTTTCTTAAGTTGGTTGCTGAGTGAGGCTTGGATTCTTTCTTCCCTGATAAAAATTGTCATCTGTTGCCTACTTCTGACAGGAATCATTCCAGGAATTTGCTCCTTCAACCATCACAAAGTGCCACGAGGCTTGTGTTCCTGAAACTGAAGATGGAATCATACTTCGCGTTGGTTCACTCAACCTTTGGCAAATGCATGCAGATGGACATTCGAGCGAGGTATGCACATCGTGTTTTTGTGTACCCGTTGAATGTCCAATTGGCCAAATTTTAAAGTGACTTTTGTATCAAAAATCATGTCCTACGATCTGCTTGCTACAATTATCCTGTGATGCTATTTCTGTATTCCAAGGAAAACTGATTGGGAGTTATTCTAGATTCGAGCAATATATCTATTATATAGAAAAATATAATCTACCAATTTTTTTGTCTGGCTGATAACTTTTTCCAAAATTTGTGTCCAAAATGATCATTAGGCATGCACTGCTCTCATAAGTGCGTGTAGGTATGTGAAACATTCTTGATCGGATTTCCATACTGATGGGAAAGTTGCAACCTTCTTTATGCCAATGTGACGGAATCACCCATAGGGATGTCGACCAAGCTCTATTTACACATGCAATTCAGAAGTGGGATCCAACTTAATTTTACTTGGAGAATGTTCAGGCCAGATAACAACATCATCCATCTGGGCCATCTCTGCTCAGCAAACCGCTTCACCGTGTTAAAAGTTGTAAAAGAAAAAAGATTTGAGGAACACACTTGTGATGGTGATATTGCAACAAATAAAATTGCTGCTACCTCAAATGGTGATGGAGACAGGCATGAAGCTGTAACACTTGACTACAGACGGGCTTTAACAGAAAGAGATATGACATTGATACTAATCCATCTCGAGTGCTTACAGTAGAGTGTGCTAACAATGCTACAACCACAAGTACGTGCAAGAGTAGATGGTTTAGATGTTCATATTTTTATCCTCGCTAAAAATGTTTCATCTCACTAGAATTTCTAATAGAATGTTTGGTTCCCCTTGTTTCAGGCGATCGGATAATTCCAGTGGATAACAGTAAAAGATGCGTAGCTGTATCCAGTTAATGGAATAAGAGTTTTGATTTTGGTCAGCGCATTAAGACATATCTCATGATTACCTCCTATAGTAGAATGTGCTAATGCAATCACAGAGGATGCGGACGAGCCTGAAGAAAACGGCAACGGCGCCCTGAACTACTCTGGTTCTGTTTCTTCTGTGCCTTCATCCACAACACGGATCGACCCTGCCGCCTACGGCCGGCGATACATGGGCGCGAGGCGCGCATGGCGAGGAGCGAGGTGTAGCCGCACCGAGCGGCGGCGGCGGCCGGTCTGTGCGTGGGCCCTAAGGGTCTGCGAGGCGCGCGGCCTGCTCCGGCGTCGCGATGGCTGGCGGTGGGCGGCGGAGCTTGGCGGTTTCTGGTGCAAGCGGCTCTGTCCGGCGACGCCAGGGCCATGTCGGGCTTCTCCGAGTTGTTCCATGGCAGAAGTGGGCGGTGGTTGGGCTACTCAGATCTACGGAGTCGTGGCCTCCTCTAAGTGGGCGGCGGCGTGAGCGGCGGTGGCTCACTGATGGGTGGCGGTTCTCGGGGCCTACCTTGCCTTGACTAAATTCTAGGGAGGGATGGGGTCGCCGGTGATCGTTCCCGGAGGGAGTTTGGGGGTGTCCTGTGGGAGACGGTGGCTTCGACCGGCCTCTTGTTCCAACGTGCGGATTTTTTCTGAGGCCTAAGTGCAGCGGAGGTCCGACAACGGACAGCGCGGTGGAGGTCAGCGGATGCTACGGGTTGCTTTCATCATCGACGCCCCCGTGTGAAGAGGTGGGCCTCATCGGTCTGTGTCGGCACGCCGGTGAGCTGAGCAGGGTGTCACGATTCTCGTGTCGTTTGTCGGCGGTTGGGTCGAGGGGTGCCTAAGTGCTCGTCCCTCACACTACCGGCGACGGCGGCCAGAGTTGGGGTTCATCTTGCTCTTCATCGACGGGCCGGCATTGGGTGGAGCTTCGAGCGAAAGTCTATTCCGACATGGGTCGGGGTCAGCAACGACGGCGTCCTCGAATGTCGTGGACCTCCTTGGAGGCGTTGGTGGAGAGGCTCCCTGCCTGGTCCTTGATTTTTCAGGTGAAAATCTCTCTCTGGCTGTCCGGAGGGGCGACGGCGGCGGTTTCGGCGTCGTATACTTTTTGGAGACGTCGTCTTGGAAATCGAGTGATCGGCTTCAGCTGTGGAGGAACGGTTTGGGGAGCGTCTGAAGGTTGTTTGGAGCATGGACAGGGAGAGATTGAAGCTTAGTCTTTCTTTTTCTTTCTGTTAGTGGGTTTTTTTTTCTTTTTCTTGTTTTTCGGTTTACCTCGGTGTGAGGTTTAGAGTCTAAGTGCTCTGGTGTTCTGTAACCTTTGGCCGTATATATCCACTTGTGGATATAGAGGCTGGGATTTATCCCTTAATCTAAAAAAAATCCACAACACGAACAACCTCTCGTCTCTGAGTGAAGCTAGCTTGTAGGCGTATGCGCTTGCGCTCATTTTAGTAGCTTACTAACGAGTGAACTGCAACCTGTATTAGTCGTTTAGCTTCAACAGTGAGCAAACATATCCCATTTTCTTCTTTCAGAGCTTCACCTAGATCAGTTAATTTCTGTATGCTTATTATATGAAGATGCAAAGCTAACACGTTGCTTTTGTGTTAAGTTTGCTTAGTTTGTTACCCGTCAATACCTGTACGTGAAACTATTTCGATTTACGGAATATACCAATTGTGACTCTTGATTTATCTTTTTAATCTTTATTGGCATAAGAAAATACTACCTTGTTTCATAAATTTGTCAAAGTATTCCATAAAGATATATTTGAGTGTTTACACTGGCCCAACAAAAAGCCCGAGCGCGGCAACGCCGCGCGGCGTTGATTCTAGTCTTCTCCTAAACTCTCGACTGGCAAATCAGATTTAGGAGCTTGCATGAAGTGAATTTGGGTGCTTATGGGTATATTTTTCATGAGATCAAATCCAAGCAAAGGAGTTTAGTTTGGTCGAGTTTGTCTACAAGAGTAGGTTGTCTAATTTTGATGTTCATAACTTAGCAGGGAGCAATGTAAACTCTGAAACAGGCAGGTGCGTATGACTGCTAGCAGGACCTGTAGGCATTCAGAATGCCCTCAGTATTCATTAATAAAGACCATGATTTCCCTAAAAAAAAAAAGATACTGCCTCTAATTGGAAATCTGGCCCCGGTTTGAAACCTAAAAATCTGGCATCATTGCAACGAGAACTGCAGATTATCTTTTTACAGATTTACCCAATGCTACGAGATGCTACTGTGTATCTCCATCTCAGCAGCAATGGGGATGCACAGTTACTGCAGGATCTAAACCGTGTGTATCTTGGTCCCAAGACACGGATCGCAACAGCAGTTTACCCACCCGAATTCCGTGGCGAAAGATGCTGCTGTCTGTGGAACACACATTCATGGCCTGAAAATCGCCGTGGCCCAGGACGGAAAAACAAACACTAAAAACCGAGCATTATTGGCGGCAATCATGGTCATGCCCCACGTACGTCTGGTGACCTGCATGTCGTGCGCCCATTGCTCTTCGCATCTGCGTCGAGTCGAGCCAAGCTCGGGACAGAGGCACCCACACACGACACACACCACCGCTACTACCCATCCACGGCCATGTGCACCGTGCCCGCATCTTCTCAGGCTCAGCGGCATCTCTTCTCCTACTCCCCCTGCCGCCTCCGCCGTGAAGACCACCCCAGCAGGACATCCAAAGACCCAAATGATTTTCGTCAGGTTGACACCGAACGAGCGAGCGATCAGGAGGCACCAGTGCACCACCGTGTGCAACGTCCCATTCCACGGCAGGTGACGCCATGAAGGCCGCACGGGTAAGGATATGACACATGGACCCGAAGTACAATAATTGTGGAGTTTCTTTAAGCGCAATAATTGGAGCGAGTGACCACTAAATTTCAGAGAAAAGCGACCAGACAGTGTACAAAGCTAGCTACCATTAGGCGACTGCTCTCGAGCTAACGATCAAGGTTTGTTCATTGTTGTCTAATCTTCTGATAGCGCGAGATGAAACACGGAATGGCGCAATCTGTGATTGTTGGAGATTCTATTGGTGAGTTGCATGCATCATCAGACATCAGGGCGCGGGAGTGCATCTGGGACAAGCTTAGCTTGCTTTGCTTTGCCTTCCGACTGTTTTCTTAATGGCATTATTGTTGCTCATATCCTTTCCCTGTCTGTCAACAGGCTCGACGTTTGTTCTATTCTGTAGGGACATGGAGTCGCGGTATGTACGAGTTTCTTGATCCAAGCGAGCTGGCTGGTCCGGCACATGGATGGAGATAAGTCTACAAGACGTTTCTCTGAGCCGCATCTAGGATTCCTGTCGCCCCGGATCATTCAAACATCACCTCAAAGAATCCAACCTTTTTCCTTCTCTCTTGCGACACGCTGGATCAAAAGAAAGCCATCGAGTTTCAAGGACTTTCCCTGCCAAAAAAACGAGAAGAAAGAACGAAGGGCTTTCCCTGCCAAAAAACGAGAAGAAAGAACGAGGTCTGGATGTGCCTGCAAGCAGAATTCCTTTGTGAAATTTCGGACTACACGTCCCTAATAACAACGAGACTGCCTTTGTTTTATTCTGTGATGTGCTTGACGTTATCTGCCTGTTTACGTTTCCATCATGCCATGTTTTCTTTAAGAGCAGAATATATAAGGGGCGCTCAACGTAACATAATATTAATGTGGACCATCTCATTAGGAGTTTGGGGCACATTGCAAACATGACCATGGATTATTAGAAAACTCTATCTTGCACATAAGACATAAATCGCGTGCCTATTTCACAAAATAAATAAATCAATGAATAAAAGGAAATGGCTTGCATTGCATGAGCTCA
Source organism: Echinochloa crus-galli (assembly GCA_900205405.1). NCBI lineage: Eukaryota > Viridiplantae > Streptophyta > Magnoliopsida > Poales > Poaceae > Echinochloa > Echinochloa crus-galli. The sequence continues at coordinate 263,753 of OAMR01000231.1, read as the reverse complement.
GCACTGCATGCATTTGTTTGGTTCCTAAACCAGCGGCGGTCAGTGCCCTGAGGTGCTAGGTGCCTCCATAAACAATCAGAAGAACAAGACGAGAAACTTTATAGAATGGATCAAGAAGCACTGGTACCGCTAGGCGACCATGAAGCGGCACGACTCAAAAAGAAATCGTATCCATTTCGGGGTTTGTCTGAATACGGTGGCAGAAACAAAATCGGGAGATGCCCTGCCCTGAGATGTCCCGCGCACATGCTACACCTGCATGCAGGGCATCAATCTAATGTATTCCCCACCTCTTGCTAGTGGATTAAAAAGAATCGCTTGATTAGCCATTCAACTCAACACCAGCTGCCAAAGTTTGTTAGCCAGTAGTAAAGTCGATAGACCCGATGTCATTTCAGTCTCAGTCACCCTAATCCTCCTCTCCAAGCGTCCTGCGACACTGAACACTGTTTCAGCTTGAAGCAATCTGAAGCACAGAAAGCCACCTCTCAAAAAGTTGAACAGCGATCCCCAGACAGCTACAACAGCAGACATAATCCTCAATCATTGTACCCCCTCTACGCACACACCGCCCAGTCTAGAGCTGCCACACCAATTTCCGCAAAAATTAAAAAAAAAAGAGCTGCCACACCAACACAACGATGGTTCAGGCACGCTAACCACCCTCCTGCTACAAGCCCGTTTCGCACCGGACCGGTGAACAGTCGAACACTTGTCGCCGTCCAGGACACCCATCCATGGCTCGCGGTTGAAAGTTGAAAGCACCAGCTCGTCGGATTCACTGAATCCTTTTCTTTTCTTCCTTGCCCGGAGAAGTTTCCTCCCCGCCGGAGGTAGCCTAATCTCGGCGAGAGCGACGGGGGCGGGCGGACGCCGAGGATTGGGGACGGGGGGAAAGAGACCAGACAGGCGGACACCGCGGCCACCAGCGGCGACACGGTATCCATGAATGGATCCATCCAGCCCCCGTTGTGCGGCTGTGCCACACGTTTTGGGAGAAGACGAGCAAATGGAGGGCGGGTGATCAGGTCCCCGTGGTCCGCCGCGCCGGGGCCAGATCTTGGATGCCGGGGTGGAGATTGTCTCATCCCGTCGGCTGCTATCGGTGTCAGGCAGCGCGTGGCAATTAGTCCTGATTGCCGAGAGAGGTCGAGACAGTTCTTGCATAATGGCAATTGGCAATCCCTTTCGTCAGCTGGTCCTCAATCGATTTAGACAGCTCTTGCATAATTGCAATTCTCTCGTCAGCTGGTCCTCACCGATTTTTGACGAGTTGTTACGAGGCTGTAGTGAAACACAAGGTTACTATTCAAATATTCAAATTATCTGTGGACTTGAGTTAGGCCGGAAAAATTCCTCTTTCTAAAGAGAAAATCTGTGGAGTTGAGCTGGCGAGAAGAAATTTGACGCATGTTTTAGGATTTTAGCTTAATCAAACAGTGCTGGCACAATAAAAAAACATCAATGATGAAGGGATGATGGCCTAAGATTAAGACATGGAATATTCAGATGCAGGCACAGCAAGCAAAGACTCGTGCATGAACCATCACAAAAACAACTCAATTATGCAGAGGAGCCGCTCTTGGCAGCGATATGAGATACAGATTCCTCTTGCTACTGCCCCCACGCCACGTCATCATCGAATGAAGAACAGCGACGCAATCACTTGGGTGAAAAAGAAAATTGGAATCGACACTGAACTAAACAATGGCATCGACACTGAAACTAAACAATGGCACTACGATACAGAGCAATGAGCGGCGGCGCGGCGTCACACGACGGCGGTGGCGGCTGGCTGCGGGTCGGCGGCCCAGACGATGTCCTTGAGCGCCGGCCGGAGCTCGTCGCTGCAGAAGGACCGGTACTCGAGCGTGTCGCCGCCGTCCTTCTTGACGTCGACCACGAGCACGGACGGCGCCACGCTGAAGATGTCGGCGGCCACGGCGGTTCCGGAACACCTCCGGCGCGACGTACCCGGGCGTGCCGCAGAGCGTGTGCAGCAGCCCGTCGCCGCGGGCGTGGCCGGCGAGCGCGCTGAGCCCGAAGTCCACAACCTTGAGGTTGCCCGCCTCGTCGATGAGCAGGTTCTCCGGCTTGAGGTCGCGGTGGAACACGCCGCGCGCGTGGCAGAAGTCGACGGCGGAGATGAGCTGCCGGAAGTAGCGCCGCGCCACGTCCTCCTTGACCCGCCCCGCGCGCACGATCCGGGCGAAGAGCTCCCCGCCGCGGACGAGCTCGAGGACCAGGTAGATCTTGGAGCGCGTGGCCATAACCTCGTGGAGCTCGACGATGTTTGGGTGGGACACCCGCTTCATGACGGCGATCTCGCGCTTGATCTGCTCCATCATCCCCGCGCGCACCACCTTGTCCTTGGACAGCACCTTCACCGCCACGCTCCGCCCGGTGCGCAGGTCCCGCGCCGCGTGGACGCGCCCGAAGTTGCCGTGGCCCAGGACGCGGCCGAGCTCGTACCGCCCCTGCAGCACCCCGCCCGGCTTCACCTCGCCGTCTCCCGCACCCATGACGCTCGCTCGATCGATCGATTCGATCTGGATCCCCTAATTCCTCCAAATTTCGAATCCAAACAGAGAAAACTCCACTACCCTAGGACTAGCGGGATGGATGGATGGATGATTCGGTCTACCCGTCCTCGACGTGCTTGCGGTGGCAGGTGCGGCCGCCGCGCAGCTCGCACTGGCCGGCGACGTCAGTGCCTGAGCGCCGCCTCATCGCTCTGCATTCCCTGGGGGCGCGGGGGCGCTCGTCTCGCCGGAAGGGCGCGGTAGATCGGCAGGCGCGAGAAGCAGGTGCACGGCGCCGCGGTGGCTTTCGCGAGGAGGGAGGATTGGAACGGGAGTTCGTGTGGGATTGGCTCAGCTCTTCCTCTGCGGCGCCCCGGTGGTGGTTTATAACGGGTGGGCTAGGGCGGCGGCACAGGGGCAGGGGTGGGCCCCTATGGGGCGTCTGACGGCTGTGCTGTGGTTGTTGGGATGCATCGGACGGACGCCGCGGACCTCTATGATTGAAGGGCTGGACCGTCTGATTGGGCTAGGCTGCCGGCTACGGCCACGAGCGCGGCGTGTAATCCCGTTCCGTATAGCACCATGTTCAGCGCGGCGGTACACGGAAAACGCGGCCGGTGACGCAAACGGAAGCCACCGCATGCAGCAGGAGCCACGGCCCACTGTTTGGTGCTAGCTGAGATATTTTTCCAGCCCACAAGAAACCCGTGACGCGAACAAACTTGTTTTGTTGTGAAATCATGCGAGTATGACGACGGCATAATAGGACTCTAGTTTCCAGGTACTATCATGTTGTGCATGCCTAATTGCCTATATGAGTGTGTTTCTTATTGTGATAGTGGATTTGTTAGGCATCGTGAAGAAGAAATACTATAATTTTTGTGCAAGCCGATTGTGTACCATGGAGTAACAGTAGCTATAGAGTGCTATATATATTCAAATTATCCGGTGGAATTTGAACATTTTTGTATAGTTTGTAAAGGAGGTAGAATCAAGACGAGGTTGGAGCTGGAGGGAGTACCAGACAAACTCAAGTGACACAGTATCACAACGTTGCTCAATGAATTGAAGCTGGTAGTTTATTTTTGCACTTTTGGCATGACTAGCTGCCTAAGGCTTGGTGACAAACTAAGTATTTGTTAAGAAGTTTAGTCTTTTAAAGTTGCTCGTAATAGAGATGATATCATATGCATGTATGTATCCAACAATGCATGTACATCCATGTCTATAAATGTATAATGTTTCGTAAGAAAAAAAATTATGTTTGCCTAGTAAAAGTATATATAAAATATGTAATGGTCTGCAAAAAGTCATGGTGTCATTTCAACGATAGAGTTCAAGTGAGACACTCTTATAGTCTTATGTGGATATATTATTATGAACATAAACGAGAGCTTTAATTACTTTCATGAAGCTGACCTGCTAGACATGGTGCTAATTATCTAAACCTTTCCACCTAGTAATAGGTGTCTTATACTTATTTTTCCAGCTGAGCTTCTCCAGCTCAGCCGGCACATCGATGATCCATTGCGCGCTCATGTCTTTCTTGACTTTGCGTCGAAGAAAGACATGGTTTTATGAGGATCAGTAGTGTCTAAGAGATGGATTATCGGGTAGACAGTGGATAGTGTTAGATTTAAGAGATGGATTATTTATACTCTTTTCATTTCACTATGCTTACCCGGTCCATCTTGTTGCGCGTGCTATTCTTAGGCCAGTCTCAGTGGGTTTCATGCGAAGTTTTATGGCATTAAATATGCTGATGTGGCATACGAGAGAGAAGACAGAGTTTCATGGGATGTGAGAGGAGTTTCATCATCATGAAACTCCTTTGACACAGGTACCTAGTTTTTTTAGGTAACCGTGTAGTGAAACTCTGCACTGAGACTGGCCTTAGGGCATGTACAACCCACAGACAACAGTTGCCACATATACAAAATGAGCTTACGTGTCTATCATTTTAGGAAGAAAGAGAGTGTTGTTGTCTACTATCTCGTCTGCTGCTTTCGCTCGTGCTTTCATAAAAAACAACAGAAACTAGCTAGAGTGTGTATTTATTATGACACAGACAGCTAAATAGACAGCTCTAGCTGTCTGTATATGTTAAATATACAGCAACTGTCTAAACTGTTAAACATGCCCTTAGGTAAAGGATTTGTTTGTCACCTCTGTAATTTACTCACGCATGTTTTATCTTGTAGAAGTCGTGAAGAAGAAATGCTAGAACTTTTGGGCAAGCTGATTATGTACAATGGATTAATAGTAGCCATAAAATGCTATATTCAACTTATATAGTGGAATTTGAATATTTTTATATGATTTGCATGCTAAGATTGGTGACGAACTAAGTGTTTGACAAGGAGTTTAGTCTTTCAGAGTTGCTCATCTTAGAGATAATATTATGTGCACTTATGTGTCCATATAGATCAATGCGTGTATACATGTCTATAAATGTGGTGTTTCGTAAGGAAAAAAAATCATGTTTGCCTAGTAGAAGTATATGTAAACTATGCCCAATAGTCCGCTAAAGTCACGGTCATTTCAACTATATATGGAGTTCAAGTGGAATACTCTTATATGTGTATTAATTAATATAAACATAAATGAGAACTTTATGACTTTCATGAAGCTGGCCTGCTAGACATGATGCTGAGTATCTAAACATTTCCACCTAGTAATAAGTGTCTTATTTCCCCACTCCTGGCTGGCACATCCAAGTTCATCACTCTTATATCTCTTGACCTTCTTATTTAGGGGGTGTTTAGATGCAAAATTTAGAGTGCAAATTTGGGAGTTGAAGGGTCACGTCGTAATCATTACGTCACTGTAGCATTTCGTTTGTATGTACGAAAAATTGTCCAAATATTGATTAATTAGGCTCAAAATGTTCGTCTCACAGAGTACAACTAAACTATGCAATTAATTTTTGATTTCATCTACATTTAGTACTCCATGCATGTTATGACATTTTGATGTGATGGAGAATCTTCTTTTTGCATAGTGAATTTGGGAGTTCCTTTTTAGAACTAAACAAGTTTTTGGGAATGTATCAAGGAATTTACAGGACTTAAGCCAGCATTGCTACACCCTGACACTTGGTAAAAGACCTGTTAGTGGGGCAACTCTGTAAAGCCGATGATGCGGCTCTGTTTGCTTGCTGCTGCTGGTCATTGTGGACAGGGAGGAATAGTAGAAGACATGGTAATGAAAGCTGGAGCCCGTATGCGGCTGCAAAATTTGTTGCCAAGATGGTGAAAGATGTCGTGCAGATTAATCAGAAGGAGGATAGGCCTTGCAGGAGAGAAAGGTCGAGGTGGAAGCCATCGGAAGGTGATATGTTGAAAGTAAACACTGATGGAGCGTTTAATGGTACCACCTTCAAAGGAGGAACAGGGGCGGTGCTCAGAGATTTGAATGGGGCTCTGATCAGAGCCATATCGTGCTGGTATGGAGACCTGGAAGACACCTTGATCATAGAAGCTTTTGCGGTCCAAGATGGTCTGAGAATGGCGAAGGACGCTGGAGCAAGGAGAATTGCCGTGGAGTCGGACAACATCTCGGTGGTGAATATGCTGAAGTCACCGGATGGAGCACGGTCAGTAACAGCAAGTACGTGGCATGATATCAAGCAGCTTAGCAAGAGTTTTGACTTTATCTCTTTTAGTCATGTTAGCCGAGAAGCAAATGGTGCAGCTCACTGCTGTGCAAAGTTTGCTACTCCGGCTAATAATTTTTGTAATCGGGGGAGTAGCATTCCAAATTTCTTGTCGGAAGCACTTCGATATAATTGTAATCCTGCATCTATAATATAGCTCGGCTAGCTTGCCCTAAAAAAAAGTACAACCTGCACGCACATAAAAAAATCAGTGTTAGTTGGATTATTCGTACTCCTTTCTTATGTTTGTCCGGTCCATATGTTAGTGTAGTAATTTTTTTTGTAAATATATAAAGATTCAAATTTGTGCTTTCCACCCATCATATATAATATGAAAAAGAATTGCAAATTTCTTTTTATACACCTACTAGGTTTGTGAATCGGACAAATATTACGAAATACCAGATGCGGCATTAGTTTGTGCAGCATCCTAAAACTCTCGGAAACTCCCATCTATTATTATATTAATACAATAAGGTTAAAAAGAGCCACCACGTTCGCCGAGAGGGCCAAGAAATTCTCACTTTAATTAAAAAAAGAAGAATATATACCGTCGGATTCTATGAAGATCTAACGGTCTATAATATTCCGTTAATTCCCACGTTAACCCAAAAAGAGAAGAATATATACCGTCGGATTTTATGAAGATCTAACGGTCTATAATATTCCGTTAATCTAAAAAAAGAATATATCCCGTTGGATTTTATGAAGATCTAACGGTGGATAATATTCTGTTAATCAAAAAAAGATAAAAATATATGTCGTCGAATTTAATGAAAATCTAATTGTCTATATTATTTCGTCCGCTGCCACCCCTCCGCAGTCGCCGCACAGCCATCTGCGGCCGCCGCGCGAGACGTCCACCGCCGGCGGCGCACAACCGTCCATAGCCGCCATAGGAGGCCTCCATCGTCGCCACGTGGCCATCCGCGGGAGCCCTCAACTCAGCTTAGCAAGAGTTTTGACTTTATCTCTTTTAGTCATGTTAGCCGAGAAGCAAATGGTGCAGCTCACTGCTGTGCAAAGTTTGCTACTCCGGCTAATAATTTTTGTAATCGGGGGAGTAGCATTCCAAATTTCTTGTCGGAAGCACTTCGATATAATTGTAATCCTGCATCTATAATATAGCTCGGCTAGCTTGCCCTAAAAAAAAGTACAACCTGCACGCACATAAAAAAATCAGTGTTAGTTGGATTATTCGTACTCCTTTCTTATGTTTGTCCGGTCCATATGTTAGTGTAGTAATTTTTTTTGTAAATATATAAAGATTCAAATTTGTGCTTTCCACCCATCATATATAATATGAAAAAGAATTGCAAATTTCTTTTTATACACCTACTAGGTTTGTGAATCGGACAAATATTACGAAATACCAGATGCGGCATTAGTTTGTGCAGCATCCTAAAACTCTCGGAAACTCCCATCTATTATTATATTAATACAATAAGGTTAAAAAGAGCCACCACGTTCGCCGAGAGGGCCAAGAAATTCTCACTTTAATTAAAAAAAGAAGAATATATACCGTCGGATTCTATGAAGATCTAACGGTCTATAATATTCCGTTAATTCCCACGTTAACCCAAAAAGAGAAGAATATATACCGTCGGATTTTATGAAGATCTAACGGTCTATATTATTCCGTTAATCTAAAAAAAGAATATATCCCGTTGGATTTTATGAAGATCTAACGGTGGATAATATTCTGTTAATCAAAAAAAGATAAAAATATATGTCGTCGAATTTAATGAAAATCTAATTGTCTATATTATTTCGTCCGCTGCCACCCCTCCGCAGTCGCCGCACAGCCATCTGCGGCCGCCGCGCGAGACGTCCACCGCCGGCGGCGCACAACCGTCCATAGCCGCCATAGGAGGCCTCCATCGTCGCCACGTGGCCATCCGCGGGAGCCCTCAACTGCCGTCGCGTGGCTGTCCGTGGCCGTCGTGGGAGTCCTTCGCCGTCGCCGTGCCACCGTCCGCTGTCGGGAGGCCGTCCGCCGCCGTGGGAGCCATTCATGGCCGCCGGGTAGCCGCCTACGCGTCTTCGGACTTCGAGGTTCGCTGCCACCGCCGTACAGCCGTCCATGGCCGACATAGGAGGCCTCCACCGTCACCGGGTAGCCGTCCGCGGGAGCCCTCCACCGCCGCGGTGTGGTCGTCCGTGGTTGCCGCAGGAGTACTTCGCCGTCGCCGTCGCGGCAGCCGCTTGCGCGTCTTCGGAGTTCAGGGTCTGCCGCCGCCGCGCAGCCATTCATGGCCGCCGTAAGAGGTCTCCATTGTTGTCGCGTGGCCATCCGCGGGAGCCCTCCACCGCCGGCGCATGGCCGTCCGTGGCCGCCGCGGGAGTCCTTCACCAATGTCGTGCGACCGTCCGCCGCTATCGTTGTCGTGGGAGCTATCTGCGGCCACCGCGGCAGCCGCCTGGATGTCTTCAGAGTTCGTGATCCACCACTGCCGCCGCGTAGCTATCCATGGCCGCCGTAGGAGGCCTCCACTGTCGTCGTGTGGCCATCCGTGGGAGCCCTCCACCGTCGACGTGTGGCCATCCACAGGAAGCCTCAACCGTTGTCCTTTGGTCGGTTGTGGCCACCGCGGGAGTTCTTTGCCGTTGTCGTGCGACCGTCCGCTGCCGAGAGGCCATCCGCTGCCGTCGATGTCGCGGCAACCACCTGCGCGTCTTCGGTTCGGGGTCCGGCCGCTCCGCATGCCGCTGGAGGCCGACGGGACTAAAGGCTGCCGGCTGGGGAGACCAGCACCTCTCGCCGCCGCCGCCGCTACTAGAGAGAGGGGGAGATAGAGGGAGAGAGAGTGGGGAGAACAATTCTCCCCGTCCGAAGGGGGCGAATCGCTGCCGGGATTGAGCACCATGGTCGCGTTCAGCACTTAGTGTTTTTTCAACACAAGTGGAAGATCATCAAACGGGTTACCTGCACTCAAACCCGTTTAATGGTCTTTATTAACGAGTGCGGAGAGAGAAAAAATAAAGTAGAGAAATTGCGGTGTTGTAGCGTTCAACAATGAGTAGAGGACATTACGTTGATTTGTCCATATAACTGATGAAAGGTGCTTAAACTTAGGGTGTTCACCGAGATTGTGAGCACAACGAGATAAAAAAATTTCCTTGATAAATAAATAGTCGGTTCCCCCACGCAAGCAGCAAGTGGAGCTCGCTCTTGCTGGAGAACCCGTCGGCCGGGTATAGAAGCGGTGGATGGGAAGAGACGATGACGATGATATGATGTATTTACCGGGAGATGATCTTGATGCTCGCACGACCGGGAACTCCTTCCCTACCCCGCGCCGACCTCCGCGTCGGGGCTGCTCATCTGGTGCCACCGAGCTCTACCCCTCCACCTTCCACCCACTCCTGAGTGCCCGAGTCATCAAACTCTACCCTCATCTCATCCTTCCTGAGCCGTGAAGATGTAGTGCTACTGGGAGGAACATAAAGGCTAGATGAAAAAGATGATATATGGGGTCCAAGGGTCTAGGAGAGGGCGAGAAAGAGATGGTGTAGCAGGAGCATTTTGGGCTATACAGAAATATTGTGGTTTGTTGGTGGATCCAAAGGAATCAAAGATGTAGAATATGGTATGGTTTGAACTTTTGGTGAATTGTAATGGCATGTTTCCAAATAGACGAATTGTAATGGCATATCTCCAAGCCGTCAAGTTGAAATTGCATATATCCAATTAACCTTAATAAATAGACAAAAAGAAACACGAGAACTCATTGTCTAAATTGGACTCGATTATTGTGTAGATAATTTTTTCTGACTTCAGTAATCCTGGAAAGGCCGGTCTACTCCTTGCTACACCGATGAATCTGACTTCAGTAATCCTGGAAAGGCCGGTCTACTCCTTGCTACACCGATGAATCTGACTTCAGTAATCCTGGAAAGGCCGGTCTACTCCTTGCTACACCGATGAATCTGACTTCAGTAATCCTGGAAAGGCCGGTCTACTCCTTGCTACACCAATGAATCTGACTATACTATCAGATTGTGTTCCAGAGGCTCCACAATCTGATACTGTGTTAAGCATCCTTGTAGACCACCGCCACTACTGGCACTACTTAACACAATTTAGGGACCTAGAAAAACACTCTGAAATTTAGGGCTCACCCTGACCATTAACATTAATTTAGACATTTTTTGAAATTTTCTGAATTATTCTGATTTTCTGTGATATTTTGGATTTATTTACGCATTTATATTGATTTTCCTGAATTTTCGTGAATTTCTAGACATTTTATAATTTATTTACGAATTTTCTGATTTTATAAATTATTTACGAATTTTCCTGATTTTATAAATTATTTACAAATTATTTACGGATTATAAAATTATTTCTGTTATTTTATAAATTATTTATTGATTTTCCATATTTATTTACTATTTTAAATCTATTTTTACCATTTATTTTATAACAAGTTTTTACCCCTTCATTTAGCACCGTTAACTCTCATTCCAACCAAAATGGCCCGTAGGTAAAAGAAAGTTGGGTGGATGGCATAGAGGTGTTTTTTTTGACACGATGGCATAGAGGTGTTTATAAACTTTTTAGGGTATACAGGTAACTGACATCTTTCTTAGTGGCATGGAGGTAAAAGACTCAATTTTGTCCATACAAAAATACAGGCGTCTGCATGTGGGCCTTTGGTCGTCGGGGATGTAGAAAATGGCACGGTTCAAATTTTTGGTGAATTGTAATGGCATGTTTCCAATAGACGAATTGTAATGGCATATCTCCAAGCCGTCAAGTTGAAATTGCATATATCCAATTAACCTTAATAAATAGACAAAAAGAAACACGAGAACTCATTGTCTAAATTGGACTCGATTATTGTGTAGATAATTTTTTACCCTTGGGATAAATGTAATTCTATCATTTAAACTCTAAAGAACTCATGTGAATAGTGAAACGGAACGTATTCAACAAGCTCTACGTGTTTGCGGTCTCTAATTGTCCAATTAACTAATATATCAAAAGGTAAAATTTTACATCTTACAGAGTATTTGCCCAACCTTTCATTCTACAATTTCGAGAAAACATAAAAAAATAATTTATCACCATATGTGAAACTCCGCGACGTAAATTTATATTATAAGACAATTACTTAAATAAATACTAAAACCTATATTGTATATAAGGTGCTTTATTTTATGATGGATTCATGTTCCGTACCATATAGCGTGATGATAAAAAAAAATTCGTACCACATAGAAAAATAATATCAATACATTTAGATAAATATATTATCATGTAAAAACCCACCAAATTGTTAGTATAAAAAAGCTAGCTACCCGCGATGTTTACGCGGGCCACCTTGCTAGTTCTCTTATTACAAAGGAGAGCTGTCAGCTTTATTCTTGAACAATAATGTTTGTCCAGCTTACACAATGATCAGCTCTCGCTGTCAAATGTCAAGTATCGATAAGAGTTTATAAATGTGAATTGTCCCTTCTCTCGTATCTCGACACGTCAAAAGTTCTTGCTTAGTACATCAATCAAACGGCAGCGCAAACGCCTGCAACGGCGACACGGCAGAGTACAACGCCTGCGACTTTCTGCCGCCGGTACCTAGGTTCCAACAAGAGGTTCGATTGCCATTCAATGGCTTATCGCCAGGAAAGATTGATTACTCACTCCCTCTCACAGTCTCACATCACCGTAGAAAGCAAAGCACCCAGTAAACGAAAGCGCTGTTGGATCACTCAACTCGTAAACTGATAGAAAGAAAGCTGGACTCCGTCGCCCGCGTGTTTTACATGCGCGTCACGTGGAAAACGCGGCGACGGATAGTATTGTATCCCTTCCTGTTGCCGGCATAATCATGGAGCCGTCAAAGTGGGGACAGGTCGGCAAGGAAGACAGACACGCCGTCAAGCCGGCCGGAGCTACTAGCCCGCGACTGCCAGCACGCAGTCGGCGACGATGGCACACGGCCGCGCGCGCGGACATCGCCGGTCATCTCGAGTGCCCGCGATGGAGAGACCACCGAGGCACCGATCGCAGACGCACCCGCCAGTCCGCCACATCGGCGCACCACATCCAACTATCTTAGCATCCTACCGCGTGTAGTGGTGGTAACCCTTAACCAACACTACAGTTGCTAGAAGTAGCGGGGTACCTCCGGTAGCAGTGCCTACCGCCGCGGCGACGTCGACGTCCCTGCTTCCTCTCGCGGCCGGACGCGCGCGCGCCTCGCCCCTCGCAGCCGCTAGGCCGGTGACGAGTGTCCCATCATGACCCTCCATAACGTAGTTACATTGTTACTCTTGCACAAACGAAACTAAACATACATGCACAACCCAGTAGGATTGTTGTTAGCATTCTAACAGAATTGAATACTCCCTCCGTTCCAAATTATTAGTCGTTTTGGCAAATCTAGATTCATAGTTAGTAGTATGTATCTACATATATATTTATGTCTAGATACATACTACTAACTATGAATCTAGATTTGTCAAAACGACTAATAATTTGGAACGGAGGGAGTACTGGCAAAGGCCTGAATGATCAATAACATGGAAAAAATTAGACTCCCTCCGGCGGCATCAGATCGTCTCCGCACGGCACGGCTCGCAGCTTGATTTCATCCTGGATCATCGCAATAATTCGCGGTGGCGCCGCTGTCTTGTGCTCAAATACCCTCCTATTTCTCCCCTTCCAGATGTTCCATGCCGTATAGATTAGAAGCGAAGCAAGCCTGCGCCTGTCCACCTTTGCTGCTCCTTGCCAAGCCTGATTCCACCTTCCCGTCGCGGTCTTTCACCCGCACGGCCGGCCTTTGCCCTCTCGTACTGCCGTCGTTCTCCTCGGGAGTATCGCGGCGGCATCGGCAAGCGGCGGCAGCCACACGAGCGGCGGCGGTTCGCCCGTGCCATACACGAACGCAGGAAAAAGCTTCTGGAGTCGCGTGTCTGCTTGTGCCATTCGGAAATCTGGATCAGCTCCGTTTTAGGCCAGGGAGAGGCTCGTGGTCGCGATGACGTGATCATCCCACAGCCTGCTTGTGTTGATATTGTCTCTGTACAATCGTAAGAGAATCCTGATAGAATCATCATGAACTTGTAAAATCCTTGAAAGGATACGGGGCATGCACAGTAATTCTCAGGTCAACCAGGCGCATCCTTGCCGGATCCGTATCGTGTCCTTCGTTTTTTTTTAGGACACCGTATCGTGTCCTTCGTAAACACTTCAGGGCTCAGGGAGTCAGGCCCACAGCGTCATAAAAGTTTGCGAGGCCCACAGCGTCATAAAAGTTTGCTGTGAAATTGTGAAGGAGAACATCGACCTCAAACTTAACAAGCAGTGACCTACTAGTGAAGTTACTATCAAGTATCAACAAGATTTCGTTCAAAAAAAAATTCTTTCAGAAAGTTTCAACAAGACACGGCTGAAATGTACTGTGGGCCTGGCTGTGACGTTTCGGCCCTGGGCAGCTGGGCTCCTCGCAGGCACTCCTATCTCATCGCGCGCGTCCGCGCAGTCCACCGCGAGGCCCGTCAACCTCTTAAACAGGCCGAAGATAACCTGCCGGCCTGGTACATCGCAAATTCGCAGCCGAAAAGAGGCTCAAGCCCCCCAAGCGCGCGCGCGGCCCTCCTCAACCCGGCAGCCCGCTTCGCCACCACACACCTCATCGGCCGACATCATGGGCCTGACGGGCGGTGGTAAACACACTGACTTCGCCAACGCCGACTTCCCGGGACCCACACGGCTGCGCCTCCATTCCTTTTCCATCCCGTCGCCTGCGCGGCGCGCACCGGCCGCGGGGCGCGGCGGCTCCCGTCCACAAGTTGAAGCAGCCGCAGCGGCAGTGGCAGGCAGGCCCGCAGCGCCGCTGGACCGAGCCGACCAATCCCATCTCTCTGCGGCCCGCGGCGCGCGCCCGCCTCAGCCTCTTCTCACCCAAAGCCGCCCGCACTCGGCACCCCCACTCCATCCAAACCGGTTGCCCCGCCGCTCTCGCCACTCGCCACTCCCGCGCCCTCGCCGCCACGCCACGGAGAGGGGGCATGGCAACGGCGAGCGGCGTCTCCGCCGTACACGTGCTGCAGCTCCCCTCCCTGCGGGTAAGAGGACGCTCTCCGCTGCCTTTCATCCGTGTCTAAGTGGTTCAGAATCGTGCGCTTGGCTGCCTGGCAGCGTTGCGAATTACAATGCCCACCACCTGTTCGCTCTAATTCCTCCGAGGCTCTTACCTGGCTTTGGTTGCTGCTGTTCAGGTGCCGACCAATAGATTGCTGCCTCGGAGAGCAGCCACTGGAGCTCCGACAGGTACGCTTCTGCTCCCGTGACTGACTTTAACTGTTACGATTGGCTTATGGATTTTTGGTATTGTGTAGTACTGCACTCTGCGTTGGTGGCTGCATTCTTGATCAAAATGTAGCCTTTGAGTGGGTGTAGTCTGTTGCTATTTCTCTTGCCTGCAATATACTAGTACTCGATCAGAATTGGTGAAGTCTTGAGGTACTGGTTACTCTATCAGAAATGGTGAAGTCTTGAGGTACCAGTTTCACAATTCGGCAGCTCCTGAGATGGGGTCTAAGCGCTGTGGTATAATTTGCAATTGAATACCAATTCCATAGTCTGTGCTAATGCGAATTTAGTAAATTGCAATGTATCTTGCATCCTGAGCAATTGTTGTGTTAAGACATCATGGGCTATTAAAGTTTAAAGCCAATAGTAGAAGTAGGTAACTGGTTCATTGTTTGCCTCATTGGAATTTACCTTAGCGAAATTTGTTATCCTCCTCATTTCCATTCAACAGCTTTCACTATGACGATGTGATATTCTTATTTTCCTCAGGTAATTTTTCTGTGAAGAGAGATGTTGTATATAACAGAAGAAGCTACCACCATTTTTTACCATCGAAGCAAAGAGGAGGCTTGCAAGCAGCAGTACTACCTGTTACTGCACCAATATTAGATGATGAGGAAACAAGGAAGCAAATGGCTGAAGATTTTGGGTTCACACAAATTGGAGAACAACTACCAGATAACGTCACCCTTAAAGATGTCATGGATACTCTACCTAAAGAGGTGCCAGCTGCTAACACCAGTATGCTTTTGATGTTCTGTATGCACAAATTCTTATGTAAATTTGGTTATTGCTAGGTCTTTGAAATCAATGATGTAAAGGCTTGGACATCAGTTTTAATATCAGTTACTTCTTACGCGCTGGGTCTATTTTTCATTGCAAAATCTCCATGGTACCTTCTTCCCTTGGCTTGGGCTTGGACTGGCACAGCAGTAACCGGGGTTAGTTCCCTCCCTTGCTCTCTAAAGTTTGCGTGTGAATGTGCCTACATGTTTCTATCTCGGTGGTCTCTCCACATTCTAATTGATGCTTTTGTAAAGTTTTTTGTCATAGGCCATGATTGTGCCCACAAATCATTTTCAAAGAATAAGTTGGTGGAAGATATTGTTGGAACCCTAGCTTTCATGCCACTGATATATCCTTATGAACCATGGAGATTTAAGCACGACCGGCATCATGCCAAGACAAATATGTATGTACATACCTCCTTGTTGTTACTCCTAACACTTGTATGTTAATCTCCTATAATATCTTGACTCCAAAAATGCTCTGGGGGCAGGGGCGGATCTAGGATAGAAATGCATTGATGTCATTAGTGTCGGAATCATGATTTTTTGTTTGCTTTTCTTTTATATCAAGAACACTTTAGCCTTGGACTTAGAAATTCATTGGTGTCCAGGGACAACACCAAAATGCCCTGGATCCGCCCCTATCTTGGGGTCTGACGCGCGCGCGCCTCGCCCCTCGCAGCCGCTAGGCCGGTGACGAGTGTTCCCGGCCGTCGCTGTGCGCCCCTAGTCCCCTACCCTGCCTGTGGTGGGCAGGCCTGACGGGTGGACGGTGCCACGGTGGTGTGGGCGCCCGGCCCTGCTCTCTCGTCTCGTCGCGTTCCTCTACGGCGCGCAGGGGCGGGAGGCGTCGGAGTCAGGGGCCTGACGCGATATTCGCCACGTCGTGTACTTTTGTGTGGCGGGCCCCACGCGGGCCGACGTCGCGCGTCCCGTCGCGGTCTTTTTTTTAAAAGAGAAGCATATATCATATAAGAGAGAAGCAAGCAAAGTTTACAGGTCTTACAAGATTAATATTACAGTAAAGGAGCTACTCCCTCCGTTCCAAATTATTAGTCGTTTTGACAAATCTAGATTCATAGTTAGTAGTATGTATCTACATATATATTTATGTCTAGATACATACTACTAACTATGAATCTAGATTTGTCAAAACGACTAATAATTTGGAACGGAGGGAGTACTGGCAAAGGCCTGAATGATCAATAACATGGAAAAAATTAGACTCCCTCCGGCGGCATCAGATCGTCTCCGCACGGCACGGCTCGCAGCTTGATTTCATCCTGGATCATCGCAATAATTCGCGGTGGCGCCGCTGTCTTGTGCTCAAATACCCTCCTATTTCTCCCCTTCCAGATGTTCCATGCCGTATAGATTAGAAGCGAAGCAAGCCTGCGCCTGTCCACCTTTGCTGCTCCTTGCCAAGCCTGATTCCACCTTCCCGTCGCGGTCTTTCACCCGCACGGCCGGCCTTTGCCCTCTCGTACTGCCGTCGTTCTCCTCGGGAGTATCGCGGCGGCATCGGCAAGCGGCGGCAGCCACACGAGCGGCGGCGGTTCGCCCGTGCCATACACGAACGCAGGAAAAAGCTTCTGGAGTCGCGTGTCTGCTTGTGCCATTCGGAAATCTGGATCAGCTCCGTTTTAGGCCAGGGAGAGGCTCGTGGTCGCGATGACGTGATCATCCCACAGCCTGCTTGTGTTGATATTGTCTCTGTACAATCGTAAGAGAATCCTGATAGAATCATCATGAACTTGTAAAATCCTTGAAAGGATACGGGGCATGCACAGTAATTCTCAGGTCAACCAGGCGCATCCTTGCCGGATCCGTATCGTGTCCTTCGTTTTTTTTTAGGACACCGTATCGTGTCCTTCGTAAACACTTCAGGGCTCAGGGAGTCAGGCCCACAGCGTCATAAAAGTTTGCTGTGAAATTGTGAAGGAGAACATCGACCTCAAACTTAACAAGCAGTGACCTACTAGTGAAGTTACTATCAAGTATCAACAAGATTTCGTTCAAAAAAAAATTCTTTCAGAAAGTTTCAACAAGACACGGCTGAAATGTACTGTGGGCCTGGCTGTGACGTTTCGGCCCTGGGCAGCTGGGCTCCTCGCAGGCACTCCTATCTCATCGCGCGCGTCCGCGCAGTCCACCGCGAGGCCCGTCAACCTCTTAAACAGGCCGAAGATAACCTGCCGGCCTGGTACATCGCAAATTCGCAGCCGAAAAGAGGCTCAAGCCCCCCAAGCGCGCGCGCGGCCCTCCTCAACCCGGCAGCCCGCTTCGCCACCACACACCTCATCGGCCCACGTCATGGGCCTGACGGGCGGTGGTAAACACACTGACTTCGCCAACGCCGACTTCCCGGGACCCACACGGCTGCGCCTCCATTCCTTTTCCATCCCGTCGCCTGCGCGGCGCGCACCGGCCGCGGGGCGCGGCGGCTCCCGTCCACAAGTTGAAGCAGCCGCAGCGGCAGTGGCAGGCAGGCCCGCAGCGCCGCTGGACCGAGCCGACCAATCCCATCTCTCTGCGGCCCGCGGCGCGCGCCCGCCTCAGCCTCTTCTCACCCAAAGCCGCCCGCACTCGGCACCCCCACTCCATCCAAACCGGTTGCCCCGCCGCTCTCGCCACTCGCCACTCCCGCGCCCTCGCCGCCACGCCACGGAGAGGGGGCATGGCAACGGCGAGCGGCGTCTCCGCCGTACACGTGCTGCAGCTCCCCTCCCTGCGGGTAAGAGGACGCTCTCCGCTGCCTTTCATCCGTGTCTAAGTGGTTCAGAATCGTGCGCTTGGCTGCCTGGCAGCGTTGCGAATTACAATGCCCACCACCTGTTCGCTCTAATTCCTCCGAGGCTCTTACCTGGCTTTGGTTGCTGCTGTTCAGGTGCCGACCAATAGATTGCTGCCTCGGAGAGCAGCCACTGGAGCTCCGACAGGTACGCTTCTGCTCCCGTGACTGACTTTAACTGTTACGATTGGCTTATGGATTTTTGGTATTGTGTAGTACTGCACTCTGCGTTGGTGGCTGCATTCTTGATCAAAATGTAGCCTTTGAGTGGGTGTAGTCTGTTGCTATTTCTCTTGCCTGCAATATACTAGTACTCGATCAGAATTGGTGAAGTCTTGAGGTACTGGTTACTCTATCAGAAATGGTGAAGTCTTGAGGTACCAGTTTCACAATTCGGCAGCTCCTGAGATGGGGTCTAAGCTCTGTGGTCTAATTTACAATTGAATGCCAATTCCATAGCCTGTGCTAATGCAAATTAATGAATTGCAATGTAATTTGCATCCTGAGCATTTATTGTGTTAAGACAGCACGGGCTGTTAAAGTTTAAAGCCAATAGTACAAGTAGGTAACTGGCTCATTCTTTGGCTCATTGGAGTTTACCTTAGCGAGAATTATTATCTTCCTCATTTCCATTCAACAGCTTTCACTATGAAGATGTGATATTCTTATTTTTGTCAGGTAAATTTTCTGTGAAGAGAGATGTATATAACAGAAGAAGCTATCACCATTTTTTACCATCGAAGAAAAGAGGAGGCTTGCAAGCAGCAGTACTGCCTGTTACTGCACCGATATTAGATGATGAGGAAACAAGGAAGCAGATGGCTGAAGATTTTGGGTTCACACAAATTGGAGAACAACTACCAGATAACGTCACCCTTAAAGATGTCATGGATACTCTACCTAAAGAGGTGCCAGCTGCTAACACCAGTATGCTTTTGATGTTCTGTTTGCACAAATTCTTATGTAAATTTGGTTATTGCTAGGTCTTTGAAATCAATGATGTAAAGGCTTGGACATCAGTTTTAATATCAGTTACTTCTTATGCACTGGGTCTATTTTTCATTGCAAAATCTCCATGGTACCTTCTCCCCTTGGCTTGGGCTTGGACTGGCACAGCTGTAACCGGGGTTAGTTCCCTCCCTTGCTCTCTAAAGCTTGCGTGTGAATGTGCCTGCATGTTTCTATCTCGGTGGTCTCTCCACATTCTAATTGATGCTTTTGTAAAGTTTTTTGTCATAGGCCATGATTGTGCCCACAAATCATTTTCAAAGAATAAGTTGGTGGAAGATATTGTTGGAACCCTAGCTTTCATGCCACTGATATATCCTTATGAACCATGGAGATTTAAGCACGACCGGCATCATGCCAAGACAAATATGTATGTACATACCTCCTTGTTGTTACTCCTAACACTCGTATGTTAATCTCCTATAATATCTTGACTCCAAAAATGCTCTTGGGGTCTAAAGTAGTATAACTGCTACTTCTTTCTAGAAGTGTTTCCTTAATGCATTGCCTTGTAACAATAATTCATTGCATGTGCACTTATTCATGCATCCTGTTACCTGATCTACTTTTATTATTGCACTTCACACGGACTTAATTGTTTTTCTTCAGTTTTTGAATTTCCACCGGAATACTTTTTCATCCTGCTGCTTCGATAATCACCATGCACAGATAACAGATATACTGCTATCACAGTGACCTGAAAGTGAAAGCCTGGAAAATTTCCAATAAGGTCATTATTTGTCATTCGGAATATTTACCTTTTGCATAATGTCCAGGTTGGTAGAAGATACTGCATGGCAACCTGTTTGGCAAAAGGAAATTGAATCATCACGTTTTCTAAGGAAGGCAATTATTTTTGGCTATGGCCCTATCAGGCCATGGATGTCTATTGCTCACTGGTATTTCTTTTTCAACTGTTTTTGTACAATTTGGTTATTGCTAGGTCTTTGAAATCAATGATGTAAAGGCTTGGACATCAGTTTTAATATCAGTTACTTCTTATGCACTGGGTCTATTTTTCATTGCAAAATCTCCATGGTACCTTCTTCCTTTGGCTTGGGCTTGGACTGGCACAGCAGTAACCGGGGTGAGTTCCCTCCCTTGCTCTCTAAAGCTTGCTTGTGAATGTGTTGTAACCGGGGTTAGTTCCCTCCCTTGCTCTCTAAAGCTTGCGTGTGAATGTGCCTGCATGTTTCTATCTCGGTGGTCTCTCCACATTCTAATTGATGCTTTTGTAAAGTTTTTTGTCATAGGCCATGATTGTGCCCACAAATCATTTTCAAAGAATAAGTTGGTGGAAGATATTGTTGGAACCCTAGCTTTCATGCCACTGATATATCCTTATGAACCATGGAGATTTAAGCACGACCGGCATCATGCC
Organism: Echinochloa crus-galli; assembly: GCA_900205405.1. NCBI lineage: Eukaryota > Viridiplantae > Streptophyta > Magnoliopsida > Poales > Poaceae > Echinochloa > Echinochloa crus-galli. The sequence goes on along the minus strand of OAMR01000231.1, from coordinate 243,282 downwards.
AAGACAAATATGTATGTACATACCTCCTTGTTGTTACTCCTAACACTTGTATGTTAATCTCCTATAATATCTTGACTCCAAAAATGCTATTGGGGTCTAAAGTAGTATAACTGCTACTTCTTTCTAGAAGTGTTTCCTTAATGCATTGCCTCATAACATTAGTTCATTGCATAGTGCACTTATTCATTCATCATTCTGTTACCTGATCTACTTTTATTATTGCACTTCACACGGACTTAATTGTTTTTCTTCAATTTTTGAATTTCCACTGGAAGGTTTGTATAATTTTACCTAATTCCGGGAAATGTCAAATGAGCAACTTCATAGATACTTTTTCATCCTGCTGCTTCAATGATCGCCATGCACATATAACAGATATACTGCTATCACAGTGTAACCTGAAAGCCTGGAAAATTTCCAATAAGGTCATTATTTGCATTCGGAATATTTACCTTTTGCATAATGTCCAGGTTGGTAGAAGATACTGCATGGCAACCTGTTTGGCAAAAGGAAATTGAATCATCACGTTTTCTAAGGAAGGCAATTATTTTTGGCTATGGCCCTATCAGGCCATGGATGTCTATTGCTCACTGGTATTTCTTTTTCAACTGTTTTTGTACTGCAGGACAAACTGCTCCAGTTTATAATATTTCTGTTAACTATTTGTTACCTGACTCTCAGGTTGATTTGGCACTTTGATATAAAAAAATACAGACCAAATGAAGTTCCAAGGGTTAAAATAAGCTTAGCATGTGTGTTTGCATTCATGGCGATTGGATGGCCTTTGATCATTCTCAAATCAGGACTGGCTGGATGGTTTAAGTTCTGGTTTATGCCATGGATGGTTTATCATTTTTGGGTAACGTCTTATTTCCATCATCATTTGCTGAAATATATGTAGTGTCCAAGTCCATGATAACTGTTATCATGCTCTTGGGCTCTATCATAGTGTTATATAATATTTAGCATTTCCTATTTTCTATCACCTTCATTTGTTGAAATGTTATATGGCATCCTAAGTCCATGGCAATTATATCTGTACTGTTTTATAAAAATTAAGTGGAGCACCTCATGATAATCCAATTATTAATGCTCAACTATTATAAATTACTGATCCATGGAGTGCACTAGATGGTCTAGAAAGATGTGCCTTTATGCGCAACTTTTTATCAAAGTATTTGCCGAAGGTTTAAAGGGATTATACCGTTCTCCGGCTTATGTATCCCAGCAGCCATTCCTTATCCTTTCGGTATTCAGATCAGAATATCTTTTGTTATATGCATTTTTTTTCTATTATTAGAGCTTCTTTACAGTTACATTGTTCAGAAATCAAAAACTAGCAACATAATTTGCTAGGATTCTGGCTCATTTGTGACATTATGGAAATCCTGATTGAAAAATTGATCAGAACATTGATTGGATTTATTGTACTAGCATGAATTAAATCCCAGTGGCAAACCATACCATATTTTGGTATCCTGGCATTAGCTGCTTGGACAGAATGAAATGTGCATATCTGTGTTTAGAATTGCAAAATATCTGCATTATCTAATACTTCATATACAGATGAAAGTGAACTTTACTTATCTTTTAAATGTTCCTCTTTTCAGATGAGCACTTTTACAATGGTACATCACACGGCTCCCCATATACCATTCAAATCATCGGAAGAGTGGAATGCTGCACAAGCTCAATTAAATGGCACAGTTCATTGTAGCTACCCTCAATGGTGCGTTTTCTATTTGCACTGCGTTCGCCCTAAGAATAAATTTTATTTACTGGACATATGTGACTCGTATCGAGATAACAAATTGAGTAACCTAAAAGGCTTTCCATTATATTCTTAATTCTTATTGCACAGGAAGTCATTGAAATTTGAAAATGTTGTGAACAAAATGACAGCGATCATAATTTGCTGTTCCACACCTTCGAAATCTAAGATACTTTTCCAGCATTAAAGATCGAATTTGGTAGGTTGTTCCACACGAGCTTGTAAACCATCAACTCTGGTGTTAACATAACAAAGTTATTTGGTATAAGTGTACATTGCCTTAGTTTTTTCTTTTGATAATGTTTAGCTTGCAATTATTCAAAGGACAAATAGTTCAGTGAAATTTCAGCCCAATACAGTATGCTGTTTGCATATTTTCTGATGAAAGATTCATGTTGTCTTAAGTGCCAATTTTTGTACTATTGGAGTTGACTTAATCAATCTCCTCAAGTGAAATTATCATCGGACCATGTTGCCTCTTGAATGGAATTTTATCTGACTGATGGAGTTTTACAGGATAGAGATCCTTTGCCATGACATAAATGTGCATGTCCCACACCATATTTCTCCAAGAATTCCAAGTTATAACCTCCGTGCTGCATATGACTCCATCAAACAAAACTGGGGCAAGGTACTTTGAATTTCTCCCTTCTTTGTGCGTCTCTCTGATTGCTTAACACTGGCTTCACTTTCTATGGATGCTTTCAACTTGCAGTATGTGAATGAAGCCAACTGGAATTGGCGATTGATGAAGACGATACTGACTAGATGCCATGTGTATGACAAGGAGAGATACTACGTCCCATTCGATGAGCTAGCACCTGAGGAATCCCAGCCAATCAAATTCCTTCGGAAGTTCATGCCCGATTATGCATGATGCCACTACTATTGTTGACTAGTTGAGTATCGTTGGGCAGGGCGAACGATACAATGACTTAGAAGACGCTAACATCAACGATGCACATCCCAAATTTTGACTGAATTACTATGCGAATTGTGTTACAGAAAGGTTGCAGAAAAGAGAAGCAATTGCTTCTGAAAGATTGCCGAAAATATTGCCATTTTTTCTCTATTAGAGTGAGCATTTACACAGTTAGATCCCCAAAGAATGAATCACTTGCATGGATCTCCAGTACATTTGTATATCATTAAATAGACCCGCTATAGCGTGTTGCCTTGTAAATCTCGAATTCTCGATTTATCATTTATGGTGATGTTCCCAAAACTCTGCAGGCAACTCCTTGCAAATTGCTGTTTTTCAATAGTTATTCTCTTTGTTGCTTCTTTGGCATGCTGGCTACCTTTGTAGCCAGCATTTTTCGTGGTGAAAAAAAAAGTTGATAAAAGCATCAAGACGACATACGTTTTAACACTTTATTCGTTTTGCAAAAGATCTGGTACAGGCAGAACTGAAGTGTAGATAGCATACAAATTTGACGTGGCTATGGAACATTTGAATTCTCTACATGGTGCTCTTGCGGCTAGAAAACATAGAACTCTCCTACATGAACATCTCAGCCCATCGTGTAGGATGGTGATGGCAGGTTTATGACAGTGCTCTTCACCTTGGTCATCATGTTTATGCTGTTAGTTATCCCCTGGGATCCAATCCCACTGTCCTTCAGACCCTGCACTCCAGAGAAAACATAAGATTAGAAACACCTATACCAAACTAACCTCTCGATGCAGATTGATGTCACAGTAGGTTGTTCCAATGCCACTTTCATCATGATAGTCAAGTACCTGGAAGGGGAAATGATCAGGTCCACGAGCAGGTGCAGAGTTGATCTGAACGGTTCCAGTCTCCATTGCATCACTGATCAGGATTGCCTTGTTGATGTCTCTTGTGAAAACACACCCCTGAAACAGGTCACGCACAAACAATCGGTTGAATAAGCTAGATAGTGGTAGTGGTATGCTGCAAATGGGGAGGGGAGGACCTGCAGGCCAAAGTTGCTGGCGTTGCAATGGTGGATGCCCTCCTCAACTGAGTTGATCCTGATTACAGGCAATACAGGGCCAAAAGGCTCCTCCCATGCAATCCTCATGTCAGGACGGACGTGATCCAGCAGCAACGGCCAGATGAGGTTGCCCTCTCTTCTGTACTCCTGACAGAAGGTTGCTCCTTTATCCTTTGCATCCATCACCAGGCCCTCAATGAAGTTGGCTGAGGATTCTGTTACAACTGGGGTGATATCAGAGTCATCCTCAGGAGGTCCAACTTTCAGTTTCGCCAACTTGGCGTTAACCTTCTGTACCACGGCATCGGCTATTGATTCCATGATCAGCACTACTTTGACAGCAGTGCACCTCTGGCCACTGCATTGATCACAACATATTTGAGTACAATATCAAGGAGTACCAAAGATGGGAGCGTATGTTATTCACGTTAGTAGTAATACTGTTCTCGATTGAAACAATCATAGTAATACATTTACTCAATCTTTCAAAAGTCAACATAAGACGGTCCATGGAAACCAAGAATATGTTTTTGCTCTATAAATGTGTTTATGGCCATCATTATTCAGTACCTGTATGAGAAGCCACCTTTTACTATATTTGCTGCGACTAAATCGAGATCTGCATCCTCTAGAACAATGCAAGCATCTTTCCCTCCAAGCTCCATTTGAAGAGGGACCATTCCAGCCTTCTTTGAAATGGCTATACCAGTATCACCACCAGTAAAACTAAGAGCAAAGAAACAAATAAGTTTGTCTCGCTGAAACTGAAGATATCAACTGTCAACAAGCGCCACTTTACCTTATGCAGTTGACTCCAGGATGCATTGTAAGAAAATCACCGATTTCAGAACCCTTCCCAGTCACACAACTGATCAAGCCTTTCGGGAAACCAGCCAGGTGGAAGCAGTGTACCATATGAAGTGCAGCCACCGCACCCTATTGAACAATAGTACTTCATATAAGCATTTTTTTTACTTCAAAATGCATTAGCTTCACACTCAGGAAGGGAGATACAGATTAACTAAAAGTAATCGCATACCTGAGTTGGAGGCTTGAGCACAAGAGAATTGCCAGCTATTAGTGCTGGGCCAATCTTAGAAACTGCTAAGTTAACAGGATAGTTGAATGGTGGGATTGCCAAAACTACTCCAAGGGGTACCTACATGAACAGGATGATATATTAAGTATGCATGGAAAAAATATTGGTGGAGTGCACTATGGTTCAGGAATAACCAATAGGCAACTTAGCAGCCATGGCACTTATAACTAGTCCCAATACAAAAGTACAATTTCTATGGAATGCATGGACATTGAGTGTTTAACATCAGTAAATGAATGTTCGGCAGCAATGTCGTTTCATGTTTGGTTATCGAGCTCATAAGTTATAACTGAAATCTTGGTGTTGTCCATAACTGAAAGTACGGTGTTCGGAGTCATTCTAACAAGAATAACTGAATGTTAACTGCCATGTGCAAGTAGCACTGCTCAATAGGACGAGCCTAATTTTGAAACACACAAGACGTAAAGTGGTCACAACGGACAACAAGTTGGTTCAAAAAGTAAAGGCGAAAAGATCCATTCATAAAGCAACAGCCTCAATTATTTTGATAGTACACTGAGGGAATAACCAACCCAACTACTTAGGTTGAACAGATAACAATGAAATGACTTCATTAGTAATAGAATATGGTTTTCCTCTTTTTGCAAGGCTTGCAAAATATCTAACAATGTGATGCTATCCGATGATTCAATCCAAGCCAAGATTTGCAAATTAGCATTTTCCAGAAGTCACCAGAATCCCAATTCGAGGCATGATACTAGTCATCACTTGTTTGATCCTATGTTTCCTTTGAGCTATCGTTGAATTTCCACCCAATTCGGTATATTTACAGTCAAGTCAGGCAGATCCATGTGCATGTTGAGTTTGGCAGAGAAATGATATCATTAACACAGAGTCAAAATAGACCGGAAAGGGATCAGCACTTCACACTAGCAGAGAAATACAAAACATGAGCAATCACGGAATGGCAATGACATCACCAGAAAAGAAAAGGCAAAACGAAGTAAATGGATTCGGCAAGACATGCCACGTTGCCAACAGCATCCGAGGAATATCCCATCCTCATTTGCATGGCAACAAGACGCATAACTTTCCTAAGAAAAATGAGCTGCATATTTTATCATTGTTAGAGAATAGAGATGACACACTGTATCATAAATTAAAACTTTATTCCTCATTCCAAACTTTTATCGTTGCATTATACAGCGGTCAAGATGCAGCAGTCAATCAATTAATATGATAAAGCCTAGTTCTCACATAACATTTCTGAATAAAACATGGTATATAAACAATGTCATAGTGAAAACAGCGGGGCAGTCAAGTAAAATAATAGTAGTATAGTACAATTCGTGCAGCTATACCTTGGAGCTCAGACAGTACTTGTTGCGCTCATTACCGGGGAAGCTATCAGAAACCAGCAGCTTGCCCTCCCCCAGTATGCGAACACCCTCCTCAGCTGTGTACGACACCAAATCCCCAGACCGCACAACCTATTGAACCCAACCAGCAGACATTTTTGTCTATCATTAGTAGGCTTGATTGAAGAATCAGAGCTAAACACAATCAGGAATTTCATCTGATGGTGACCTCAGAAACAGCGTCCTTGGCCGGTTTGGCGATCTCCTTCACAAGGCACTCCGCGATCGGTGCCTTGTGTTCCTTCAGGATCGCGGCAGCCTTGTGGAGGAGCTCGGCACGCTTCCAGAGCGGCGTCCGCGCCCACGCCTTCTGCGCGACCTTGGCCGCCTCCATCACCTTGTTCACCTCCTCCTGGGTGCATGCTGGAGAAACAGAGGACCCGGAGCATCAGCAAATTGTGAAGTCAACTCCTCTTTCAGTTCACACTATACTGATTAATTGACGAAAAGGTTCTTCGGATAAATGGAGAATTAAGCATGGAAACTGAGACTACTTGGGGCAGTAGTTAACATGCTCATTCAGAGACGGTCAGCACAATTAAGGAAAGTGACAGCGCCCGCGGCCATTAATGGCGCGTCTCGTCCAAGTTTTAACCTCGTAATTATCGACGTTTGCGTCCCCATCAATTGTCTTTCCCCAAACCAGGGGACAGCACTAGCACTAGCAGAGTAGCAGTAGGCCAGTAGCTTCCCAAAGTTCTTGGAGCCGGAGGGGGCATGCTAAAAACAGGGGAGCAGAAGCGAGTTCTTGCACCCTGTACTGCGTCTTGCGGGTGGTGGGGTTGACGATGGCGACGGACTTGCCGGAGGCGGAGGCGCGCCACTCGCCGTCGGCGTAGTACTTGTACACCTCCCCGTCCAGGATCTCCGCGAACACCCCCGTCCCCGCCAGCGCCATGGCCGCCGCCGCGCCCGAGCCTACCAACCAACACCGGCGGAGCAAGCGAACGTGTGGCGGAAGCGCTAAGGGACCAGGGGCACACACCGGGGCAGCTTAGCTAGTGGCGGTGAGGGCTCCGGACTCCGGAGGAGAGAGGGGGTGGTTGGGGGCGTGATGGGTGCGCGAGTGGCGGAGCAGTGGCGGGGGCGGGGGGTTAAATAGGAGGCCGGCGCGTGGCGGGGGGAGCGGACCCACCGAGGCGTGGGGGGAAGACGAAGAGGGAGGGGAGGATGGAGGCAGACGACGGAAAGGGACGAGTTTTCGTCTCCGTCTGCGGTTTTCTTTCCGTTCCGCTATTTCTTCTGCGGTGTTGGGAGTTGGGACTCCGGGCGTTGCCGCGGACCACGGCGCTGTGTGCCTGTGTGGCTGGCGTTCCCAGGGGGTGACGCGGCACGCTGGGGGAGTGTGTACTCCGTAGGTTTCTTTGACTTTGACTTACAGCAGCCTACAACAATACTCCGTATCACGGTACCGGTACGGGAGAGAGACGCGCCCGCGTTGCCCCCGCGCTGGGCGACTCGGGCGACCGGGCTGCCGGCGCCGCCCCCTCCCACCTCCACCTTCCTCCGCCGCCCGAGCGGGCCGTAGGAAGTCCGTGCGGCACGCCATGATGGCGGCGGCGGGGCTCCAAGCCTCCCCTCGGGTGGATCTCGGCGGGCGCGGGCGCCATGTCCGGATGAGTATCTGTTTAGAAGCTGTCTCTTATACCCTTCTCGCGGTGCGGTGGTCGTCGGGGATGCCTAGGGCGGGCGGATCTGTGTGGGGAGGGGGGGCGCCTCTGGATCCGCGTCCTGGCAGGTGGCCTTGTGTCGGTCCCTTCGCGATCTGATCCAAAGCCTTCATCGCTTCGTGTCGCTCCCCACGGGGGCAATCTGGACGGATTTCGCTAGCTGTCGTACAGCTGCCTTCTCACGGGTTGGTGCCGTTACTTTACCGGCGGAACCTTGCTCCGGGTGGCGGTGTTCGTCGACGGTGGCCGGAGTGCGTCTTTTCTTGCAATGGCGGCGTCCTGTGGCTATGCGAAGGGCTGTGTTGTGTTTGTGACATACACCTTGTTGAAGGCGCTGCTGAAGTCGTTGGTCAGACCGTCTCCTGTTGCGTCCGTGGTTGATCAATAACTGGGTGAAAACCTAGCCTAGTTTCTCCAGGCCGACGGCGGCAGTGCAGGCGCGTCGTCAAAGTTCTTGGTTGCCAAGGCCGTGTGGACACTATGTTTGGTATTCAGCGCTGGGCGAAAGAGGTATTGGATGGCGTAACAGTTCGGAGGTTGGTTAGCATTACTGCACCAAGTCTTCGTGTTGTTGCCTTCGAAAAAACATCAATGGTGGTTGGTGTCCAGCGTTTTCAGTTCTTTGTAAGGTTTGGTAAACGTGTTATAGCGATCTTGGTGGTCGTGTAGGACTACTGAACCCCATGATGAGATGTAATTTCCTTATTTTGTTTGGCCGTAGCCGTTCTGCTCAAGGCCGGGTAATACATTATTCATTATTAAAAAATCACGGTACCGGTACCAGTACCACCTGCCAGGGCTGTGCTTCTTTGGGGTGGAAAAATATTTCCACCCTTTGACCAATAGTTAAGGCTATTAAATAAAGTCAGTTTACAAAACTAATTTCACAACATTAAACTATTTCGTGAGACCTATCTAATGAGGTCTTTTACCGCACGATTAGAGAATGGTTACTGTAGTACTACTGTAGCAAATATGGATTAATTAGGCTCATTAGATTCGTCGCACAAAATTGCACTCATCCCTAAATGAGTTTTGCAAATAGACTTCATTTAGTACTTCATGCATCCAAGATTCCCTTTGGAAAAAAAATTTCCCGGTGGGAAAGAAACACGGCCCAGGAGAGGTGTCCCAAATTTTCTTCAAGAGTACAGCGACATGTACTATGGCCGTGTTTCTTTGGAGGTGGAAAAATTTTTCCACCCCTTTGACCAATAATTAAAGGTATTAAATAAAGTCAGTTTACAAAACTACCTTCACAACATTAAACTATTTCGCGAGACCTATCAAACGAGGCATTTGACCGTACGATTAGAGAATGGTTACTGTAGCACTACTGCAGCAGACAATGGATTAATTAGGCTCATTAGATTCATCGCACAAAGTTGCACTCATCCCTAAATGGGTTTTGCAAATAAACTTCATTTAGTACTTTATGCATGCAAGATTTTCTTTGGAAAAAATTTCCAACTTCCTGTGAAACACGGCCATTGGAAAAGGAAAAAAAACAGCGACATGTACTGCTCCAGTATTTTCGGAGACAGTTATTGCGACGTGGTAACCCTCCAGAAGCAGTGGCGAAGCCAGCATCGCAGCCAGGGGGGCTGCTGCCTCCTCCTTCCTCCTCCAGCCCTCCTTCCCTCTTCATCTTCAACCTCCAGCCAAGGGGGGCTTGGGGGGCTTCCATGGTGACGCCGGCGGTAGGGGGGCTGGAGCCCCTGTCCAGAAGTGCCTTGTCTGGGCCACACCACTGGTCCACTCAACAAGTATAAAAGCAGGTCCAACGCTACATGCTGTAGTGTCGCATAGTATCCACATCGATCTTCATGTAATACGCCTTTACCTGACAAGTTGTAGAGGTGTAGCACTGGAGTGCACAATGTGGAGAAGGGGTGTATCCATATGATAGTTAAAAAGGTATTGATCTGACGTAGCAAGGGAATGTAAATCAAGTAAACGGTGGAACCACATACATAATAAAGAGGCAGCTTGTGTTGTGGTTTTGATGGTTCCAACTAAATTGAGTCTATATGTTTGCTTTTCTACCGGGCCTAATGCCTTTACCGGTGCACGTTGGGTCTACCCTAATACACTCTTATATCCGTGAGAGAATGCCGACAGATGACACCACTGAAACCACTCGTACACATGTGAAAATATAGAAATATAAATTTGCACCTTTATTAATAGTGTTATATCAATATATCAAAACTCATGTAGTCATCATTACATATCTATACCAACATGTATAAAGACGTGTTTAGTTGCCTGCATCAACCCAGTATGCAACATCTTTGTGTTTAGTTGCATGTATCGCAGATTAGGCCTGGCTCATCATATGCAAAATGTGTCACCCAGCCAGGCTCCGGGGAAACAAGAATGGTGACTATTCCTTCGGAGCTAATTTCACTGGACACGGAAGGATTAGTCAGCTAATGATGTTAGTAGTGGATGATTAGCACATATTAAATGATATTAGTATATTTTAAATAATCTTAAGGAGTTTTTTTGACCGGAGTCAGTAGGGGAAGCCCCTACCTCTTTTTTTAATTTTTTTTATTCCAAACCCAGTTAATTCGCTCCCACAGGGAGTCGAACCTGGGTCTATAGGGTGCTACTGAGGTGCTCTAACCACTAGGCTAGAGGCCCTTTCACAATAATCTTAAGGAGTTATAAGATGGAGTAAGAGTTATAAGATGGAGTAAGAGTTTTTTTTTGAAAAGATGAAATAAGAGTTATACCAAAATATTTGCACATATTTATTGTAATGATGGTTGTTTATTAATTTTGTGATCTACCAAACACCATCCCATCCACTACGGGAAAACATATGTATGCCGAGTGTCCAAAACACTCGGCGAAAGCCCAAAAACACTCGGCAAACTCTTTGCCAAGTGTATTATTTTGACACTCGGCAAAGAACTCCTTTGCCGAGTGTATTTTGTCGGACACTCGGCAAAGAACTCCTTTGCCGAGTGTATTTTGTCGGACACTCGGCAAAGAACTCCTTTGCCGAGTGTATTTTGTCGGACACTCGGCAAAGAACTCCTTTGCCGAGTGTATTTTGTCGGACACTCGGCAAAGAACTCCTTTGCCGAGTGTATTTTGTCGGACACTCGGCAAAGAACTCCTTTGCCGAGTGTATTTTGTCGGACACTCGGCAAAGAACTCCTTTGCCGAGTGTATTTTGTCGGACACTCGGCAAAGAACTCCTTTGCCGAGTGTATTTTGTCGGACACTCGGCAAAGAACTCCTTTGCCGAGTGTATTTTGTCGGACACTCGGCAAAGAACTCCTTTGCCGAGTGTATTTTGTCGGACACTCGGCAAAGAACTCCTTTGCCGAGTGTATTTTGTCGGACACTCGGCAAAGAACTCCTTTGCCGAGTGTATTTTGTCGGACACTCGGCAAAGAACTCCTTTGCCGAGTGTATTTTGTCGGACACTCGGCAAAGAACTCCTTTGCCGAGTGTATTTTGTCGGACACTCGGCAAAGAACTCCTTTGCCGAGTGTATTTTGTCGGACACTCGGCAAAGAACTCCTTTGCCGAGTGTATTTTGTCGGACACTCGGCAAAGAACTCCTTTGCCGAGTGTATTTTGTCGGACACTCGGCAAAGAACTCCTTTGCCGAGTGTATTTTGTCGGACACTCGGCAAAGAACTCCTTTGCCGAGTGTATTTTGTCGGACACTCGGCAAAGAACTCCTTTGCCGAGTGTATTTTGTCGGACACTCGGCAAAGAACTCCTTTGCCGAGTGTATTTTGTCGGACACTCGGCAAAGAACTCCTTTGCCGAGTGTATTTTGTCGGACACTCGGCAAAGAACTCCTTTGCCGAGTGTATTTTGTCGGACACTCGGCAAAGAACTCCTTTGCCGAGTGTATTTTGTCGGACACTCGGCAAAGAACTCCTTTGCCGAGTGTATTTTGTCGGACACTCGGCAAAGAACTCCTTTGCCGAGTGTATTTTGTCGGACACTCGGCAAAGAACTCCTTTGCCGAGTGTATTTTGTCGGACACTCGGCAAAGAACTCCTTTGCCGAGTGTATTTTGTCGGACACTCGGCAAAGAACTCCTTTGCCGAGTGTATTTTGTCGGACACTCGGCAAAGAACTCCTTTGCCGAGTGTATTTTGTCGGACACTCGGCAAAGAACTCCTTTGCCGAGTGTATTTTGTCGGACACTCGGCAAAGAACTCCTTTGCCGAGTGTATTTTGTCGGACACTCGGCAAAGAACTCCTTTGCCGAGTGTATTTTGTCGGACACTCGGCAAAGAACTCCTTTGCCGAGTGTATTTTGTCGGACACTCGGCAAAGAACTCCTTTGCCGAGTGTATTTTGTCGGACACTCGGCAAAGAACTCCTTTGCCGAGTGTATTTTGTCGGACACTCGGCAAAGAACTCCTTTGCCGAGTGTCCGAAAAAATACACTCGGCAAAGAGCTAAACACTCGGCATATACGGGGTTTCCCGTAGTGATCTCAACCAGACGGAACACGTGCAAGTAAACCAAACTTGAAGATGATGCATATATGTAGCCAGTTCCACGAAGTCAAGCTGAATAGAGAAATATACCACAACTGTGCTAAATAAGGGTGCAACACCAGGTTCCTGTTGCAATAACATCAGTAGTTTTAATGCTAGTCCTAGATCACATTACACCCTGTGAAAAAAGTAAAGTAGTAATATATACATATTATATAGACATTGACCTACTGAGCATGGACTAGCTTTGCTGTGTGTGGCTGTATTAGGTCGTCATCGTTAGTCCTAAACCATAGAGCAACGGATGAGATAGATTTCACATGATGATACATGGCCAACCACATTCTCCCACGGTCGCGTCTGCCGAATCAGCAAGCCACTTATGCTCTCAGTCATACGAGTAGGACTGATGGTATTGGTATTCGGTATTCCACAGCAGTACAGCACAACGCAAGGAAAGCCGCCACAAGTTTGAGAAGCCACAACATTGCATTGTACTTGTGCACGACGCCCGGCCCGCCCCAATTGCCCGGCCGGCAGAGCAATCGGCAGTCAGCAGCAAAGGACCACGTACGGATCGAGTCAGTGAGCCACGGACCACCGCGCCACCGCCAGTGCGCCACCGTGCGCGCGCGTCAGCGATACGAGCCGCTGGCACCTGCCCCGCGCCGGCGGCTTCCTGGTCTCCACGGCGTCCACGTACGTGCGCTCGCCCCGGTCTCACGGCTGGCCACCAGATCCCCGTCCCCGGCTGGTGCTCGGCCCCGCGCCCGGCCGGAGCGATCGCGTTCATGATGCGCGCAGTGAACCACCTACCAAGGCCACCATCACCAAGAACCACCGGCGGACCGTGACCGCCAATTACTCCCCGGCCCGGGCCTCGTGCTCGTGCCGCTGCTCGTCAAGAGCGCGAATGCGAGCGCCACCTGCCCCCGCCTGTGATCCGTGGCCCATGGGTACGGGGAAAACAAGCGATCCAGGCAGCCGAGGTGCCCTCGGTTTGTTGTTAGCCAGGGGGAAACGAGGAGCGAACCAGCAGGCAGCGAGTAGTTTTGGGTGGAGCGCCGGCGCGTCGAATTATTTCGTGCAACGGCCGGCCGGTGCCGTTGCTTTTCGCACGTGTGATACCTGTGATCCGCGACGGGCTGGCTGGTTGTCCGACAGACCAGGCCGGGTGGTATACAGCCGTGGGAATGGAACGGAGTGCCACGGATTTTTGCCCTGAGGCCCTGCCATTCTGTTCCCGTGTGTGAGTGTGTCACAGTGATAGATTCTGCGACGCTCGCTGAATCCCAGCTCGGACCCCCGGCACACCGCACACGGGAACTGGAGGCAGATCTGAAAGATTCCGAATCCACTGATCCAAAGAGGTTTGAAGGGTTGCGACTCACCACCACTGATCCAAAAGTGTTTGGCAGTACGCTGTACGCGTGCCGAGTCTCAAACTGCAGCTCTCTCTGTGTCTCGCCGCGTGCCCCTCCCACCACGCGATCTTGAATTCGTGCTGGGTCCTGGGGGATGTCGCCCCGTGCGTGCCTTGTCTGCCCAATTGCTGCGCTAAAACCTGCAGCACAAGCAGGAAACGGTGTGCCTCTCCGGCTCTGGCTACGGTATCGGTATGGGAATGCGGACTCGTGGCGGCCATGGTATTTGCACGATCCCGTCACTGCGTACCAAGAGCCCAAGCTCTTTTGTTTGTATGTACTTGCACGATCTGGTTGCAACACTTTTTACATGTAAATATGTAATTAACTTGACTATCTGAGAATTATTACAGGCAAGACCTGGATGCACTCTTGGTACTCGCGGAACATTTTTCCCCTTCTCCTGAACTTTTTTTTCTAACAACCGTCAGCTGTGATCTAGTGAGAATTGTTCTGCTCGCAAAATAAATGTTACACTTCATAAAAAAAAGTCTTATTTAGTTCATGGGCCTTCACGTTATCCCTGTAGGCCAGCCACCCTAGACGATCGTTTTGGTCACATTAAGATGGGCCTTCTCTATACAAACTCTAAGGCAAGCCCAATCTAATTTAGCCTGAATCGGCGAACAAAACGGACCGGGCCATGATGGGTTTATCTTCCAGCCCAATACACCAAAATTTCCTAGCCCGTTAGTGCGGGCTGATCCACTCAGAACACATCGTCGCCGCTCATCTTTCACTCTACGGCCACAACCTCACCTCCTGACGTCTCCGGGACACGTGGCCTCCTCCCATTCGCCAGAAGCACGTGGAGCCCTGTCCGAGGGGGCCCGAGCCGCCCCCGTCTCCGCGGAAGCAACGGCCCGCCAAAGTCTCGAACTCCCCGAGCCTCCCCAAGCTCGCGAAATCACAGCGCACTCACCGACGCACGAGACCAACCAGCTGCCTCCGCGCGCGCGCCGTGCGGTCACCGCCAGCGGCCACGGCACCGCCGGCCCCCGCCCCGGCCGCCAAGAGGAAAGGCAAGGCCGACGCCTCCTCCTCCTCCTCCTCCCCCTCCTCCTCTCCACCGAGGTCCCGCCGCGCGCTCGCCGTCGCGATGGCCGCGTCCCTGCTCGCGCTCGCCGTGGCGCTCCTGGTCGGCGCGGGATTCGGAGGCGTCGACACGGGCGCAGCGGCCCCCGTGGAGACTGAGGGCGGAGAGGTGCGCGCCCCCGATCTTAAGATCTGCCGGAGAGGTTCGGCTTTTTTTGTATGGGTCTGGTTGTGATCTGGATCTGCGCGGGCGTTTGCAGGTGACGTACGGGAGCGTGATCAAGCTGATGCACGAGAAGACGAAGCACCGGCTGCACTCGCACGACGTGCCCTACGGCTCCGGCAGCGGCCAGCAGTCTGTCACCGGGTTTCCCGAGGGTGACGACTCCAATAGCTACTGGGTGCGTCTCCCTCTCATTGAACTCTCATCGGCTCATAACTGGATATGTCCTGTTACATCATGTGAAGTTTCTGAAAATGTCACTAATTCGATGGGCCTTGAATCAACTTTCGTTTAGATTCCAGAATTGAATTGGATTGAATTGATATGGGCACTGAATTCAGAAGGTGCTATGTTCAAAATGCAGTACTCAGATCGATTTGTGTGAATTCTGGTTACAATTAGTCTTATAGTATTCAAGAGTAAGCTAATTCATATTCAGAATACCAAGAATGTAGGATCTCTTTGAAAATACACTGGTACTTCTGGTAGTTTTTTTTTCCTTCTATGAAGCTAGTAAACTGTATGCAACAGAAAACATTGTTGTTGCTGATACCTTTTTATTTTTCTCGGTGGGACAAGTTTACGACTGTTTGTTATGCAAAAAATTACTGGTTACAGTATGATAGAAATATAATTGCCATTTGAGTAGTCAGTTCCAAAGTGAGTAGGGTTTCCATGGTTCTCAAGATCTAGGCTTGAGTTGAAAGACTGATGTATTGAGATGCAGATAATAAGGCCTACACCTGATTCATCATCTAAGCAAGGCGATGCCATCGAAACTGGGAGCATCATCAAGTTGCAACATATGAAGACACGGAGGTGGCTGCATAGTCACTTGCACGCTTCACCTTTATCTGGTAACCTCGAGGTTAGTTTGATATAATCTCGTGCTGTAGGTATTGATTAATTATTCAAATTTTGTACATCCTGTAAACTTCATTTGGATTGAAAGATGAACTTGTAGTTCTCTTTTAAATTGCGCTAGGCTTATCTAATGAATGCCAGTACACCGCTTGATTTTTTGTGGCAATTATTATGTCTGATTAGGACCTAGTTGGCTAGTACAACGACAACAACAGAGCCTTTCAGTTCCAAGCAAGTTGGGGTAGGCTTGATTATATGCTTATATCAATTAGGCTAAAAATATTAGATGATATGCTTATACCCTTTACTATCCAGATTCTATGGAGCATCTTGTCCAGTCATCTACTTTTCAGTATAAACTAGGATATGACAGAGCGTGAAGACAGTAAAATATTCTCATGATGCCTCTTGTAATTCTAAATGAAATGAAGATCTTTGTTGTGATAAAGTGGTGCCATTCTCAATGAAGAAATTCAATGCATGCACATATCCGATTAGCATGTCCATAGAACAATGAGCATCTAGGATGCCTTACGGTCTAGAAAATAGACGGAAATGCTTTGTACTATGTATTCGTGCACTATCCATTTAATCCATTGACCATCCGAAAGCATTTCATTTATATTAGGGCTTTATGGCTTGATCTCAAACATTTGGACAATTTAACTGTTCAATTCAACTTTATGTTCTTTCTTCATAATGTTTTCACTTGTGCTATTGTGATGAAACGTATCCATGATGTTTCAAATATGATAGCATGCCAATTTACTCCAATAACAAAACAGCATAGTTGCTTTTCTTGCTCCTATTCTTAATACAGTAAACAACGACATCTAGAATCACTTCCAGTTGGCTGAGAAAAAAAAAATGATGAATCCTCGCATGTAGTAGACTGTCTTTTATACCACGTAGTAATGCTGAATGCTGTTGCACTGAATTCTGATCAATGTGAAAGTTAGGGGGCTTTCAGTGAACCAGATCATCTTGTGATTACTTAAGGATCTTTTGACTATATTTAAACTTTTCTTACAGTGAAGTAAGTTAATATATTTCTTCTGTCAACTATGTTTATGAGTACTTTATATCGAGCAATGCTTTTGCATTTGAAGAAAAAAATTGTGTCTTTTTCTGTTTGCTCTGAAGCTTGGATGCCAACATTGTACAGGTTAGCTGTTTTGGTGGGGATGAACTGTCAGACACTGGTGATTACTGGAGGTATGATTTACTTATGCATGTAATGAGGATGTGTGCTGTATTGTTTGTTGCTTAGCTTGTGTTTTTCCTCTGTGTATTCTGCAGGCTAGAAATTGAAGGAAGCGGAAAAGTGTGGAAAAGGGATCAAAAAGTAAGACTTAGACATGTTGACACTGGAGGTTTTCTGCATAGTCACAACAAAAAGTACAACCGCCTTGGTGGTGGGCAGCAAGAGGTAAGATATTTAATTGTTTACAGAATTTTCTTCTTCCAAAATCAAAAGATGTTTACTAGGTTTGACATTCATTTTTCATCAATGGTCAGCTGTATCATTCTACTTATGTAAATCATCTCTATGCCATTATTTTATTAGCTATCTTATCCATGAATCCCATAGAACAAATATTTCCGCACGATTTACTTTTACTTGCTGCCGTGAAATCTTGTTAACTTGAGATATGTTTGGTTGCAGGTCTGCGGTGTCCGAGAGAAGCGGGCTGAGAACATTTGGTTGGCAGCAGAGGGCGTTTATCTCCCAGTTACCGGAAGCAAGTGAAACATCATTTTCTAGTGTTTTTTTTAAGTTCTCATGAGAGTTAGCATAGGATCAGATGTTCTTGTTTTTTTTTGGGTTCATTTGTTTTTGTCTTTGATTTAAAGAAGATTGAACATGGGACCTGAGTACCTGACCCCTTGATTGAATGTTGAATATAGATGATGTTGACAAAATGAGGACAGCACAGGCTTCTAATTGATATATTTCTGATTCAGTCTGACCATGTATACACCCAGGATATTAGTGACACTTTGTTCACAACAGATGATGTTATCTCCAGATGTGACGCAGAAAGACGGTTCACGAAAATCTTGAAGCTTTTGCTGGAACTCGCTGTGTTGTGATTTAGTAATTTGAACCGTTCTGCGTATGACCAGCGGTTAATACGAGATACGTAATAGTTTGTAGACCCAAATTTCAGATTTCAGACTTTCGTGCTGACTACCCACAGTCTTGCCGATGCTGAAAAAAAGATTCTTGCACCAGGTACCACCGAGGCTTGAAAAATGTTTCAAGCTGCAATGTTGGTAAAATCCAAGCATGCTGAGATAGGAGAGAGAGCATTTCAGCATCGGTTTTTTGGCCCACGGTGGCTAGTCTAATGACAGTGGCTCTGCCGTCCAAGCGAACGCCAGTGCTCAAAACTGAGTGACAGAATGATTCTTCTATAGCACCAAACGGCACTAGTTCATTGCAAGCTCGATCAGATAAAATGGAGAAATACAAGAAAAGTTGACTTCAGCATTATCGGTATACCATCTAAAGAAAAGAGTTATGCAATTAGCAAACAGTATTGTGTGCCCGGTTTTTCATATCACTCACGACGACAGTGGAATAGCAACTTCATCATATATGATGCCTTCAATACTCAAGCTCCTGCCTAAGAATCAAATATCAAACCGCGCAGATAGGAGGCAACATACATTAGTTCATCCAGTTCAAGTCCCACGGTAAAAAAAAGTAACTCAATAATGGGCATAGTCCAGGTATACACTAGCAACTCAGCCTCAAACATGACCATTAGGAAGTTCTCAATGAATTCCTGAAGTTGTGGCAGAATAAGTGTAGCCATATGTGCAGAAATGTGGCGAACCATGAGTCCATGAAACTATATAACTTTATAAGCAACTTAAATCAGAGCAGTAAAACATTCTCATGATTACAACACCATCATTGTTCTAGCTTTGACAACTGCATACTCATGCAACAATATCCATGCTCTTGCTTTTAAATGTAAGGCTGGAAACAATTAGTAGTCCTGCACAGAGTTTTATCTAAGCAACATAACAGATATCAAACAGGAGTAGCACAGGACAGATGTAAAATTTGATAACCTTTCAGTATCAATCAAGAGTTTGACCAGGGGAGAATGAATATCATCATTTGCTCATAGTCATATGATCAGATTAAATTGCAGTGCAGATCACGATTCAGACAATGGAAGGAAAAAAAAATACACTCTTCCCTTGCTACTTTAATTTACCTGGCAAACCTTTAGTGGCTACTATAAGGATCAAAGACTCCACATTAACAGTAAAGAGGGAAAAGTCGAAGTATTATGTGCAGCAAGTTCAAGAAGACTTTGCAATGTATTGGTCCCTTGTGACTCAGATATGTGAAACCAAAATGGACTGCAGAACAAAAGTCGTCACATGGCAAAATTTGCACAAATAAAAAGCAGGATCAAGAAAAAGAATTGAAATTCAGAAAAGCATGTTTGGCAGCTAAACTACTGCACGAACAATATGAAATTTACCACTTGCTGAATGACTGAAGAATGGAATACAAATAGTGGAGGCATGCCAATAATCAACATGACATCTTTAAAGTTAATAGATTGCACAGAAGACAACAAAGCAGCAAAAGGAAAACAGGATCAAATCACCCATTTTAACATGAACGATGCCCAAACAAACAGTTCCGACATGGTTATCCAACATGACTAAAGCAAAACTCCAGTTCCTACAAAAGCTTTCAATCACTAATAGCATAACAAAGACTATCTTACTGAAATACTTACAATGAAGGACAAGCTAACATACTGATAAATACAGAAAATGAAGTAAGAACTCAAAGTTGCCTGATGCTTCATGTATCTGCTACTCGATTTCAAACAGAAAGTTGGTGTTAACTATCAGGTAATACTTAGCATGATGAGCATACAACACAGGAAACGCTAATCATTCAGTTGAAGAAATGGTAAGAATACTTAGGAGCGAAGGCAAGTGAAAGAAACCATCAGATCAGCCATATATTCACCGACGATAGTTTTTGTTCTGCATTTTTCTCATTCAGAATCTTGTTATTTAACTATCCATTACACATCAAATGGGTGGGGGTGGGGGTACTTGTTTGATCGGCCCTTCCCCTGGAATAAGCCCAAACAACAGACCATTAAACCGCTTGACAGATTCCTTCAAGTACAGCTTCTTGACCTTCATGAAGCACCGCAGGGTTAGCAGTGAATCAGAACCAGCCTGGTGGCCGATCCCAACACGCTCAACTTTGAGAAGCTCACCAAGTTTGCTCAGCCCACCATACAGGCCACCGCCACAGAACCTCATGAGATGCTTGATGTCGTACAGCACCGGGAAGAAGGTGCTGGTGAGCTCCAGGAACTCGTCCAAGGTTTTGGGCATTTCCCGCCCGGTGAGCAGCCTGAGCAGGTAGCCGAAGTCATGCCCGCTGTGGAAGGTGACCCACTGGACATTTTCGTTGAGCACGAGCCCGGACGGCACCATGAGCTCGGCAAAGCGGGTGGAGTCGACCCCCTCGGCAGCGAAGCGGTCGAAGTCGATGCCGCTGCGGCGGAGCAGGTCGATGGAGTTGCCGTTGCAAGGGTCGATGCGCGGGTCGAAGCCCCGGAAGTTGAACTGCCAGATGCAGCCCCGCCCCCCCGTGCCGCACGGCGGGAGCTCGCCGGCCTCGTTGGAGAGGGTGAGGCCAAGCTGGATGAGCTTGAGGATGTTGACGTTGCCCTCGAGGGTGGCGTAGTTGCGGTCGCTGTGGCAGAAGAAGGAGCCGCTCGGCTTCACCACGAAGCCGGGGAACTCCGTGTCCATGGCGACGTACGGGTACGCGTCGACGACGGTGCGGATCACCGCGAACTCCTCCTCCAGGTTCCCAGCCCAGACATCGCGGATCTCCACGGCGTCGGGGCCCTCTGCGGCGGGGGGAGGGGCAGCCATCGGAGCAGCCGGCGCATCCAAGAGCTCGGGGAAGCTTCGGGCGGGGCAGCGGCGAGCCGGCCTGGCGGTTCCGACAGCAGCTAGGACTAGGGTTTCCGATGTCGGTGGGAGGGGGCGGGCGGCGCGGGTCAGTGGAGGCAATAAGAGGAGGAGGAGGAGGAGGAGGGGGAGGGGGTGGAGGCGGACGCGGAAGCGGCGGAAGGGCCCCAGTGTCAGCGGCGGCGGGAGCCCATGGGAGGTGAGGTGTGGGGAGCCGAGGTGCGAGGCGAGAAGAAGGGGAGCGGATCTAGCGGGTCGGAAGCCTGGGGAAGAAGGTGAGAGGAAAGCGGAGGCGGTGTGCTAGATGTGTATAAGAGACAGGCCGAGCCGAGCCGAGCCCGAGCCAGCCTAGTGCCCGGGCTCGAGCCTGACTCGAATTCCAGCCGAGCTTCAAGATGGGCATTTCCATTTCCGTGCATTCAACAATGCCTAGGCTTTAGTTGGTTTGCTTGATTTCGGCTTTGAACCTTCGACAAATCAACTAAACTAGGAGCCACTAGACGGTAAATTGCTGAAAATAAATTGGCGAACACACCAAATTATTTATTTGACACTGAAATAAAACTTATCTTTTTTGTGCTGAATTTTTTCCCCAACATATTATCTGACACTCACTTTTAACTTCGTTATTCATTTGCCATTTTCGTCACTTCAATAAGTTAACTAAGGAGAAATGAACTTCAAAATATACAGATTTTTTTCTGGCGATATAACGAATGGACATATACATATTTTTTAAAACAACACATGGACCTTTCTAATTTTAAACTTAAATTCACCAAATTTAGAAATTTAAAAACCAATCTGAATTTCATGGCACCAAAATATTTTTGAATTTATAGAAAAATAAGTATTATTTGTCACATGTGATACAATATTCTATTAATTATTTTGTTTATAAGTTAAATAGATAATTATGAGTTCAATCTAAATTTTCTCAATACCATGTTCTTACCAATTCTATGTGTAAATTAGAATGGGAAATAGTTTTATAAACTATCATATGGCATATGACGAATAATACTTATTTTTCCATAATTTTGGATAGTATTTTGGTTCTATAAAATTCATATTAGTTTCAAAGATAGTCTACTTTGGTGAATTTTAGCTCTAAATTCATAAAGGTATATGTGTCCATTTAAATAAAATACGTGCATATCAATTTGTTATATCATTAGAAAAAGTTTCATGAATTTTAGAAGTGATTTGGAGGTCCTTTCATCTAACTTAACTAATAAAAGTAACGAAAATATAAAATAAGTTATGAAAGTTAGTGTCAAATAGACTAGTAAAACTTTTCAGGGCTAAGAAAAAAATTGAGGTTTATTTTGGTGTCAAATAAGAAATTTCCTCATAATCTAGTACTACCCTTCTAAACCAATAATGGTTTTAACTCTATATCAAGCCATAGCATGTTCGGCTCACAAGTTTTAGTCTTAACTCGAGCTCGGCTTATTAGGGTTTGAGCCAACCTCGCAGGCGTCTAGCTTTTTTGGTAGCTTGGCGAGCCACCGGAAATGGGCCCACCATCACGCGTTCGGAGAAGGTCCGCAACCAGAGTTTTCACATATTTAATTACACGGTGGTCCTTAGAGGACACGCGTCGTATAGTCACGATGAGTGACAACTCATATATCCGTTTTCTCTTAGAGTCATTTTGACCCAATTAAATATTGACACCATATTTGGCTACAGGCTCAAACCCTAGAGCCCAAGCATGACCCCGCCACAAACTCGAGCCAAGCTTCAAGATGAGCTTGAGCTTGGATCTGTCAAAACTTGAGTATGCTTGGCTCACCTATGTTATAATTCCATCGTTACATTTATATGTGCATTAAGCGGTGCCTATGCTACGGTGAGTCTGTTTATTTCGTCTTCAGCCTTCAAGGAATCAACCAAATTAGGAGACCACCATGAATCATCTAAGCCAACATTTTTTTTCTTAAAAAAAAAGATAAACAAGCCATATCGAGCTCTAGCAAACCTTGATCCTCCTAAGCCATCAACATTTTTGGTAAGCTTTGCAAGCCACCGAAAATGGCCCCATCGATTTTCCAAAAAAAAATGGCCCCGCCTATTTCCCAAAAAATAATAGCCCCACCTAATCACGCGTTCGGAGTAGGAATAAGGCTAGCGGTTTCACATTTATAATGGCAGCTTGGGCCTTGGAGGACATTTGTCGCGTGGTCACGGTGAGTGACAGCTCATATGACCTGGCTTTTTCTTAGAGTCTTGTTGAACAATTAGACCAATATACTCCTTTTATTCTAAATTATAGGTTGTTTTATTTTTTTCTAGATGTGTAGGTATTTCTATGCATCTAGATAATCATTACGTCTAGATACAATATAAAAACTATGTATCTATAGAAAAGCTAAAATGGCTTATAATTTGTAAAACTATGTATCATTATGTTATTTTGATAGTTATGTAAATATAACATAATAATTGTAGTTGTTATGGGGCGAGGAGTAAATAGTTGCTTACGGATACTATTTTTCGGTTTCCCTGATTCACTTGTCCTATTGACTATATGATGAAATTTTCTTTCGTTTACACCCTTTTCCCTAGCACTTTTACGAAAACATGGAGCAAGCATTTCCGTTTGCTTTTACTCAGCATGTTTGGTGGTGTGAGCATGAGTAACCATGAACTTACCACTTTCGTCTCCACTCTAAAGTCTATCTTGCATAGGACCTCTCTTCTATACTGCCAAACTACACGATAATTTTTTGATAATGGATAGAAATCCGGCCTCCATATCCACATATGAAACTACATGGTGGTATATCTGGTTATCTCCGTTTGGATGCAATCTTATTTGTTCGTGTAACTTGGTATAGCATAACAGGAAACCACCAAAACTCCATTTGCATGTATTTTTCTCCCACTAAAATCTTTGGTTGGTGAAGAGTAGCCAGTAGGGCCTAGTTCTGACCTAAAGTTAGATACAATGTGTATTTCGGTGCATTAGAACGGTAATTTGATCAATAATTACTCGATAGTACTTTATTTATGTAATAAAAACTGAAATATAAGTACATATTTTTAAAATACGAATATAATGACATCAATTTTGTATCACAAAAATGATTAATAAAGTAATATTATTGGTTAAAGGATTGTTGTCTTAACTAAACGAATGAGCCTTGTAATCTCAGATGGAGGGAATACTTGCAAAGTTTGTATAATTTGTGACAAACAAAAAGGGCTACACACAATTTGGATTGTCTAAGAGCATCCTGTCATACAGCTCCACAAAGACAATGGCAAATGCTTGCTCAAGTAAGGCAAACGTGTCAAAGGCACAAGCCAAGTTAGCCATTATTTTCGACCTGTTCGCCTGGCTGGTGACTGGCTAGTGCTAATTTGTGCTGAGAGAAAAATATTGTTGACTGGTGGCTGGTGCTGGATGGCTGCTGATAAGCCAAGCGAACAGGTAGGCAGGCACTTGAACTACAGCAGCCAAAAGATGGTTCACATAATGTGAAATTATAATAATTTTGTATGTGTGAGCAATGTACTATCTCGAGTTTTCAGCCTTTCAAAGTGGATCATTGTTTGCACAAAATGAGGAGATTAAGAGGTAGAACGGCGTTGTGAATGCTACTAATTGTCGGTGTAGTTACGAGTTAAGAGGCTGTGAAAAGTTCTGCAATTTTTTTATCATATACTCCCTCCATCCCACAATAACATGCCGTTTTGGAAAATATCAGATAAATTAGTAGTCATAACAAATGACCATGTTACCCCTCATTGGAGTTACAAAAGTAGCGTTAACTAGCTATTTGATTGGCTCTATATGTTTCTCTATGCACTTTTACGTTTCTCTATGCACTTTTGTATTAATGTGTGCATCTCTAAAAGCTAAATAGACATTCTTTGTGGGACAAAATTTGAATGCTAAATAGCCTGTTATTGCGGGACGGAAGGAGTATATATAGGCTTAATATTGTCCTAAGAAATACGTTGACTGAATTTATTACAAGACAAACTCAAATATACTCCCTCCGTCCCACAATAACAGGTCGTTTTGAAAAATATCAGACAGATTAGTAGTCATGACAAATGACCATGTTACCCTTCATTGGAGTTATAAAAGTAGCATTAACTAACTATTTGATTGGCTCTATACGTTTCCCTATACACTTTTACGTTTCTCTATACACTTTTGTATTAATGTGTGCATCTTTAAAAGCTAAATGGACATTCTTTGTGGGACAAAATTTGAATGCTAAGGCCTGCTATTGTGGGACGGAGGGAGTAACATTAAGGAAAACAAAACGACTGAAAGAAGAAATATAAAAACAAAAGAGAAAAACGAAAAGGACAAACTCAGATGGTTGGTAATTTTGGTTTATCCTTGCATGTGCCATATTTTCGGTTACGCCTGATCATATCGCATTTTCTCTAACCAGTCCTTTTCAGCTATTTTCGTGATCATTCTAATCCCTCTATTTTCAGTAGCAAAGTAGCACTAAAAACAGCAGTAGCCATTCTTGTTTTCCACTCTTGTTCCATTTTTGTGATGGATGAGGGTGACAAATCGTTCGTACTAGAAACAATCCCCACCGACCACTGGTTAGGCGTGTAAGAATACACGGCATGCCAAACCAATTGACAGGAAAGGGGGTGATGATGGAAAGGCATGATTAAATCATACTTTCGCCATGCTGACAACATGCACGTGTTCTCGACATCAAAAGGCGACTTCAATATTGCATTCGTTACGTAGCATACAATCACAAGGAATCATCAATCGATTCCTACCGAATTTCGGCTCAGGCCTCGCCGATATCTTGTGTTTATACTTCACAATGAAGTTCCAAGCCTCAAAAGGGTTGTTAGGCTGGAGCACAGTAGCTTCTGTTCACAACTACCTGACTGCTATAGAAACCACCTTTTGGCGATCCGATCCAGTGAAAGGTCGGTAACTAGCATTCCGAGTTCGGACTCAGGCTTTACTTGAGCAGAGTACATATTGCAAACTAGTATCTGTTTAGAAGTCCCAGTACGGAGTATTGCTGTCATCCAAGTAAGCGCGCCATCAATCAAGTCAAAACATCCATAAATTTAAATCGGAAATTAGACAGACTGTACAGGAAATGTGCTCAAGAATATCGGCATGGCCATAGAGGCTTGTTAGATATATAGAGTTGTATATGGTCTTGTATAGTACCACATTGGTATTGTAGATGTACTCCAAGCCGTATTCGGCATATATAATGATAGGTCACCCCCCATCTTGGGTGTGTGGTGTTTGCCCAATATTCTACATGGTAAGTTGAAGGAATTGCGCCTGGAGAACGAAGCGAAGGTCGCAGCTGCCACTGATCTTGCTGCCACCTCTTCTTCCGGCTGCAGTGGCGCTGATTGCCGGTCCTCGAAGCCACATCAGCCCCAGCAGCAGACGCAGCAGCAGCCGCCGCCGCAGCAGCCTCAGCAACAGCAATCATATGGCGCTAGCAGCTCTACCGGCGGTCAGCGACGCAAGAAGTTCAACGGTAGGCGGAACAACAGCGGCGGACAGCAGCCTCGCGCCCCCTTTCCTGCTGGCCCATGGATTTGCATCAATCCACATGCACTTCAGGGGGCGCCGGGCTTTGGCGGCGGCAACAACGGGCAGTGGCGTGGCGGACAGGGCCTCCTTGGTCCTGGTCCGCAGGCCAATGCCGCCCTCGGCTCCTCTCAGGCGCCGGCTCAGTCTCCCTCATGGGACTCGGCCGGATTGGTGGCGGCACTTCAGCAGATGGCTCTTCAAGGCAACGCTTGGGTGATGGACACTGGCGCCTCTACGCATATGCACTCCTCGGATGGTATTCTTCTCTCCCGTCTCCCAGCTGCTTATTCTTCGATTACTGTAGGCAATGGTGCACGTATTCCTGTCACATCTAGAGGCTCCTCTATCCTTAGAACCGATACGTCTAGTTTTGCGTTAAACAATGTTCTTGTCGCTCCATCACTTGTTCATAACCTTCTATCTGTCCGTCAGTTCACCCGCGACAATAGTTGTTCCGTTGAATTTGACGCCTTTGGTTTTTCTGTCAAGGAACTCAGGACGGGGCACGTGATTCTTCGCTGCAATAGTGCCGGCGATCTTTACACCATTCCCTCAGTCGCCCCAGCATCTGCCCATGCCATGCTCGCCGCCTCCACCTCTTTATGGCATCGTCGTCTCGGTCATCCTGGTCCAGCAGTCATAGCATCACTTAGGAAAAACAATTTGATTTCCTGTAATAAATTAGATCACTCGCTCTGTCACGCATGTCAGCTTGGCAAGCATGTGCGTCTTCCGTTTAGTGCATCGATATCAAAAACTGCTTCTCCTTTTGAGATTGTTCATTGTGATGTCTGGACCTCTCCGATAGCAAGTATTTCTGGTTGCAAGTATTATCTTGTGCTTTTGGATGATTTTACGCACTATTGCTGGACGTACCCACTTAAGAGCAAATCTGAGGTGCATCAACACATTGTTGATTTTATTACTTTTGCTCGCACTCAGTTTAGTCTTCCTGTTAAATGCTTTCAGACTGATAATGGCACCGAGTTTGTTAACCACGCTATGCATAGTACCCTTGTTGCGCACGGCATTGTTTTTCATCTCTCCTGTCCATACACTTCGGCACAAAACGGCAAGGCTGAACGTATCCTTCGTACGCTCAATAATTCAGTGCGCACTCTTCTCCTTCAGGCCTCCATGCCACCAGTCTATTGGGCTGAGGCGCTAGCTGCAGCCACATACTTGATGAACCGACGACCATCTTCTGCCATTAACCATGAGCTTCCTTACTATGGTTCTCCGCCAGCTTATGATCATCTTCGTGTTTTTGGCTGTTTGTGTTATCCTAACTTGCAGTCCACTTCACCACATAAGCTGGCGCCTCGCTCGACGGCTTGCGTATTTGTCGGTTATCCCTCCTCACATAAGGGGTATCGTTGCCTAGACATCTCTACACGACGGATTATTATATCTAGGCATGTCATTTTCGATGAGTCCGTTTTTCCGTTCGCACGTATCTTGCCCTCGCCATCTTCCAGCTCGTTGGATTTTCTCTTAGGTGTCGACATGGATATTGCACCTTGTTCTACTAATCATGCAGCTGGTGGCTCCTCTGCGGCTGCTTCGTCCTCCTTGGACGTTGAGCGACCGCATTCTTCTTCTGGTGGGTGTGGTTCCGTGCCCCCATCAGGATCCTCGTCTGCGGCCGCTCCATCTTTCATAGATGTTGAGCCACCGCTCTCTTCTCCTGGTGGGAGTGGTTCCGTACCCCCATCAGGATCTTCGGAGTCTTCGCTTCCGGGCGGGAGTTCGCCGGTGTTTGTGCCTGCTGCTCCTACGCCATCTGTGCCACCACCGCTCTTGATCAGCTCAAGTTGAAGGAGTTGCGCCTGGAGAACGAAGCGAAGGTCGCTGCCACCACTGCTCTTGCTGCCACCTCCTCTTCCGGCTGCAGCAGTGCTGACTGCCGCTCCTCGAAGCCGCAGCAGCAGCCTCAGCAGCAGCAGTCGCATGGCGCCGGCAGCTCTACTGGCGGTCAGCGGCGCAAGAAGTTCAACGGCAGGCGGAACAACAGCGGCGGACAGCAGCCTCGCACCCCCCTCCCTGCTGGCCCGTGGATTTGCATCAATCCACAAGCACTTCAGGGGACGCCGGGTTTTGGCGGCAGCAACAGCGGGCAGTGGCGTGGCGGACAGGGCCTCCTTGGTCCTGGTCCGCAGGCCAATGCCGCCTTTGGCTCCTTCCCTCAGGCGCCGGCTCAGCTCCCCTCGTGGGACTCAGCCGGATTGGTCGCGGCACTTCAGCAGATGGCTCTTCAAGGCAACGCTTGGGTGATGGACACTGGCGCCTCTACGCATATGCACTCCTCGGATGGTATACTTCTCTCCCGTCTCCCAGCTGCTTATTCTTCGATTACTGTAGGCAATGGTGCACGTATTCCTGTCACATCTAGAGGTTCCTCCATCCTTAAAACCGATACGTCTAATTTTGCGTTAAACAACGTCCTTGTCGCTCCATCACTTGTTCATAACCTTCTATCTGTCCGTCAGTTCACCCGCGACAATAGTTGTTCCGTTGAATTTGACGCCTCTGGTTTTTCTATTAAGGAACTCAGCACGGGGCGTGTGATTCTTCGTTGCAATAGTGCCGGCGAAAGAGCCACAAAGAGCTCACTCCACAAAAAATTAT
>OAMR01000231.1:179161-213801 GCA_900205405.1 Echinochloa crus-galli | reverse complement strand
TTTGGGTCTGCCTGTTCAGTTGTTCACGGATTTTCGGTCCAGTCTAGGCGTTAGTCCACCTGCGACTGCGGGCGGGTGTTAGATATATAGAGTTGTATATGGTCTTGTATAGTACCACATTGGTATTGTAGATGTACTCCAAGCCGTATTCGGCATATATAATGATAGGTCACCCCCCCATCTTGGGTGTGTGGTGTTTGCCCAATATTCTACAAGGCTGCTGCACAAAACAAAAGCAGCATTTGTCAGATGTCTTGGTTACCAGTTGCGAATTGCAATGATGTCATCATGTAATCATCTGTCATTTAAATATCTGAAGCAGCAATACCTGCAGCTCATAGCTAGACCAACAGTTGTGATGCCATCTGGTATAACTGATATGGCACACATGGAATTTTTCCCCAGAGTGAATATCAAATGCCCAGGAAAAGAGTCCAAATAAGCAAAGCTCCTCCCTTGGCGTCAGCTGTCTGTTGTAGCAGATTTCATGAAGGGCACTGTCATTGATCTGAGAGTCTTGAAATAGCACAGAGGCTTGATAATGTTTGAGATCATCACTGGTTTTAGCATTCCAAATACTCCTTCAAATCTAGCATCAACGAACTATTCCAGTATATCTGAGAGGAGTTGCGCTCAGAAAGTGTTGAAGCAGACACCTCGGACAAAACATCCTCAAGGGCTTCAGCTAAATCTGAATCCCAAAGTCCTAACCTACAAACCTTCCTGTACACTTCAAAACCTGCAACTTTCAGACCTTCTGAGAAGAAACTATTTAGCGAGGGACTTTCTAAGCTTATTTCTTTTAGTAACTGCATTGCGGTATCAGAATTAAATGTCATGTGGTGGGCTTTGGAGAAGCACAAAGTCCCAACTAAGTACATTACCCTTATCAAGGATATGTACAAGGATGCGATGACGGGTGTCCGCACTTATGGTGGAGACAGTAGTGATATAATCTAGTTGCATCTTCCCTCGACGGGTGCGAAGGGCAAGGAAGCTAGCCGAGCCAACTAGGTTTCGGGTGGGTAGTTGGAACGTAGGGTCTCTAACGGGTAAGTTACGAGAGATAGCCGAGGTAGCAATTAGGAGGCGTGTAAATATTCTATGCGTTCAGGAGACTAAATGGAAGGGCCAGAAGGCGAGGGAAGTAGAGGGTACTGGCTCCAAGCTTTGGTATACGGGGGCAACTTCGGGAAGGAATGGTGTAGGCATCTTGATCGATAAGAGCCTTAAGAATGGAGTTGTTGATGTTAGGAGGCAAGGCGATCGAATTATCCTAGTTCGGTTGGTAGTGGAATAAGCTAAAGTCTCCTATGGTGACAAGGTCACCTGTGGTGACAGGATCTCCCATGATGAGGTTGGTTGTCTCTCCTGTTGTGATGGGGCCAAGGTTGCCGGCAATACACAACTTGCGAAGCTCTCCAGCAGTACACAGCCCGCGAAGCTCTCCAGTAGTACACAGCCCACGAAGCTCTCCGACAATAGAGAGGTCTCCTTGCCCCACTGCATCACCATTACCTTCCTTTGATCAACAAACTAGACCAACAAATGATCTTGGTAATTACAAAGAACCCTTTTCTGTGCTCATTTCTGTTGTAGATTGCCTCATGTCATGTACAAATGGTAGAAGCATCTTTTTGAGAAGTATGTTGCATGAGATATATACTGATATTTCTCTTACGTCAATGCTTAGGCTACACTTCTACCCAAATTCAACCACGTAAATTGAGATCTGACATATGGAAGGACATGGATCCTATTTATCATGCTGGAAAACTTCTCCAAGCCCGATGTCAGCACTGCAATGAGGTATTTCCTGCTGCACGCAATTCAGGAAACAATCATATTCGTAGGCATCTGGGTGTATGTGAACCAAGACTTAGAATGCATGATATGGTTGATCAGTTGCAATCCTCAGTACTCTCAACAGAGACAGCTATTCTAAGCATATGGAAATTTGATCATAAAATCACACGGTGCTTCAAGAGCTTCATGTCCCTCTCTCAACGGCTACGCTCGTCTTCTGTGACAATGTCAGTGCAGTTTATATGGCTGCCAATCCTGTTCATCATCGACGAACGAAGCACATTGAGATTGATATTCATTTCGTCCGCGAGAAGGTGGCTTTGGGTGAAGTTCGCGTTCTTCATGTTCCTTCGTCGCGCCAGTTTGCTGACATTATGACTAAGGGTCTTCCTGTACAGTTGTTTACAGATTTTAGGTCCAGTCTAGGCGTTAGTCCACCTGCGACTGCGGGCGGGTGTTAGATATATAGAGTTGTATATGGTCTTGTATAGTACCACATTGGTATTGTAGATGTACTCCAAGCCGTATTCGGCATATATAATGATAGGTCACCCCCCCATCTTGGGTGTGTGGTGTTTGCCCAATATTCTACAAGGCTGCTGCACAAAACAAAAGCAGCATTTGTCAGATGTCTTGGTTACCAGTTGCGAATTGCAATGATGTCATCATGTAATCATCTGTCATTTAAATATCTGAAGCAGCAATACCTGCAGCTCATAGCTAGACCAACAGTTGTGATGCCATCTGGTATAACTGATATGGCACACATGGAATTTTTCCCCAGAGTGAATATCAAATGCCCAGGAAAAGAGTCCAAATAAGCAAAGCTCCTCCCTTGGCGTCAGCTGTCTGTTGTAGCAGATTTCATGAAGGGCACTGTCATTGATCTGAGAGTCTTGAAATAGCACAGAGGCTTGATAATGTTTGAGATCATCACTGGTTTTAGCATTCCAAATACTCCTTCAAATCTAGCATCAACGAACTATTCCAGTATATCTGAGAGGAGTTGCGCTCAGAAAGTGTTGAAGCAGACACCTCGGACAAAACATCCTCAAGGGCTTCAGCTAAATCTGAATCCCAAAGTCCTAACCTACAAACCTTCCTGTACACTTCAAAACCTGCAACTTTCAGACCTTCTGAGAAGAAACTATTTAGCGAGGGACTTTCTAAGCTTATTTCTTTTAGCAACTGCATTGCGGTATCAGAATTACGGAATATCAGAGCTGAGCATGTCTTATCCAACAACTTGACCTCAAAATCTTCTGAGAAGGCCTGATGCAAGCCAGGAAGGTAAGATTTTAACTCCTTCACAGATTTTCCTCTGAATCCCCACAAGAAAACGATGTTATCAGTATTCACAGTTTTTACAGTGTCTGGCTCATTAGCAAAGTCATCATGATCGGAATCTTCAACCATACAACTTGGATAAAAGATGTTACTATACTCTTCAACTGCAGCACACTGCTCACCAGATTGTAATTGGTACTCAGGACCAATTTCCAGTAAATTACTTAGTTTAGCAAATAACTTTGTTATTCTCAGAACATTTTGTTCATTTTTTGTTGCACTGCTGGTACCATCTGTAGAAAAGACAAGAGAGAGGGCTTAATTAGAATGGTAGTGAGGAAGCACTATGAAGGTGTAGACAATAATTTGATGCTCATGTTACTAGTTACTAATAGTATACTCCCCATTTTGTTTGTAAAAGCATGAGGGAGAAGGTGAGACATGGTTTACTGAAAAGACACGATGCGTGAATAATGTTAATTGAAAGTGTACCTTGCTGCGGCGTTTTTATATCCATTGGCACAAAGTATTGTCTTTGTAAGTAACTGAGAGCAGCTTGTATATTCTTAGCTTTTCTCAAGGGGCCAATTTGTCTCCACAGGTGGCTGATATCAATAACATTAGAGAAGACCATTTTTAAAGAACACATAAATTCATGCATGTTTGTCGGAAGTGGTGCAACAAATTTGGAGTGCATCATTGTTAGATCTGAGAAAGAAAAAAAAGACATGATCAAGTATCAAAGGGTTTACTAGCCACAAATTGTGTAAAGTTGGTGATGCATCAACCTACCATTCAAACAATTGTACGATATGATTGGCTTCTGTGAAGATGATAGTAGATCAATAACTTCTCGAAATCCACGGAATTTAAAATTTTCCTCATCTTCCATTTTCTGTATATCCATCTGCATGTGAGTTCATAGAAAATCAACTTTTACTAACTTGATGAGTTCTGATATTTCTAATACACTGTACACACTGCTGATTCCAGAGAAGCAAAGTACAAACCAGGAGAAGATTCTTATCCTCTTCCGAACTAGTAAATATCACACGCACAGCCCTAAAAGCTCCAGCTTTGTCCGGAACAACAAGAGGTACAAGGTCATCAGAGATATGGTTTACTGCCTGCAGAATAACACAAAAATAGTTAAAGAATGCTCCAGAACTGTGGAGTTACTATTTGGCTCTACAAAAAGCAGAATATTCAAAGGCAACATTTTGCACATCCAGTTTTCAGTAATCACAGTTTCCTACAATCACATACTCCCTCCGTCCCCCAAAAACAAGCCATTCTAGGAATTTTAGGACAGATTAACAAAAGAAGTAAAATGACCTTGATTGCCCTATTTATTAGCGATATTTGGCACTAACTGATTGCTGCATGCAGATGCACATACCAAATGGAGTAAAATGACTTGTTTTTTGGGACGGAGGGAGTACAGAACAGCTTACTCAACTACATTTCCATTTCAAAAGCATCACATGAAATTCCGCACCCTTCAACTCTTTGCGGGCATTGACAGTTGCAACCAAAGAGCATGAGCAAATGAACTTATATTTTGTTTCCTTAAGGAAGCTACCAGTACAAAACCATTTCTTCTTTTTTTAGAGGAAACATCAAATTTAAGTTGTGCAATCACACCTTCAGGACCAGTTGAACTTGGCGATCACTGCAGACATCAATACTAATACTGGGCCGGGAACCATATGATTCACCACCCAAAATTAATCTACTAAGGGAACTAATCAAAGAACCTGCACAATAAGAAGATAATGTTAGTAGTGGATGAGTGACTACGTGAAAGACGAAGGAGGTCACTGCTGTGGAAATTTTCAGCAAGTTTGGTTGGAGCTCCAGGAGGCCTAGGGCCTTTGTATCTTTTTATTCGCTTTAGCTTTGTTTCATGTGTTTTTTTTTAGTAAAACTCGGTTGCACCTTGTGGCATTTGGCTCTGGTCTAAGGACCTAGTTTTATGTACTCTATGGCTGTAGACATTCCCCTGGGAATGTTGAGGCCGGATTGTTGTTCCTTAATAATCTAAAAAAAGTTAAAGACGATGGTGAGTGCAAGTATTTATCAAAAGTAACCCACCATCATCTTTATTACTTGGTTCTGCATATCCTTTTCTCCAGTGTGCTATCCTTGACTTTATTCTATTTATGAAAAGTGAATCAGCAACTGATGTGCTTGATGATGGCAACAGTTGGCAAAGGCGAGGAGTAAAGATCTTTTGCCTTGCTAAGGATTCTTGAACCCTTGATAGATAAGATAAACCTGCCAATATAGTCAACAGAGAATTAGTCCTATATATCAAACAACCTTACTTGCTGGCTGTTTTTTGGCACATAGTTACTACTCACCATCATAAATGCACATATTGAAATCAAAGCCATCACTAGCCATAGTTGATAAATAAGATGATTGACAAGAGAAACTGTATGAAGGCATTCCTAGCTGAAGTTCATCTCTAGGAAACAAGTGAAAATTGTACCTGTGTAACCAAGGCACTCACAGGCACAGAGCATCAGTAATGATCGTAATAATAAAATAAAAGGGGTAGATTGAAGCAAAGATACATGGGAGAGCAATGTTATCAAGTTAAAAATACCTGGATCAGTTATCTATTCATCAAACCCGATGAAGCTATATAAACATTTTACGAAAAACAAGAATTTGGAATCTCTTGTTGGCAAACAGGAAAAAGATGATTGTACAAGAAATGGTGAAGAATGCAAAGTTTAGTGGTTTAAACTCCCATCCACATCATGCATACTAGAGCAACGAGCATTAAATATTCTTTAGAGGTAATTTAGCCAACAGACTTTGAACAGTAATATGCTCAAAACTTTCTTCCAAGACCAGAAGAGGTTCTACAGGCATGTTGGAGATTTTTCAAGTAATCATGCTGTCGTTTCACATCTATTTTCTGTGCGATGACTGATGCCTCATTTGATTCCTAGTGGTTTGGTTGCGAGTTCACAGAACATGCTTCATTTGATTGCTAGGTATGTCTGATTTTCTTGCCTGGCGTTGCCTAGCAAGGTTAGAAGACATGCATGTTTGGTTCCTTTTCTTGGTCTGAGTTTGGGCAGGATGCGTGGGATTTCTTTACTTTTGAGGGAGAGACAAATTGGCTGTGCTCCGTATCAAGGTTTGCCTTGTGCCCTTGCCCAACCTTGCCAAGCAAAGCTAGTGGGCAAGGAAACCAGACATGAAGTGCCAACTGACCGAGCTACTCCTCATACTCCTGGTTCCTGGAGGAGTCTTACTTAAAAATAGCTTATAGATTATCATTTTTCACGTCACCAAAGCATAGGACTAACCTGACCCAACTTATTTTCAGACTATAGGACTTCGTTGCTGCTTGTTTGTTATCACAGCATGGGAGTGTACTTGTAAACCTGAGGATATCTTTATTTGTCTTCTGAATATATAGTTGAAGTTCAATGTCTTTTGATTGCCCGCAACCTTATGCAGCACTGAAACCATAATGCTAGCTTTGTTTCTCACTGTACCATTTCTTGTTGAACCACTTCAGGACATAACATGGATGTAGTACTGCTTTGATGCGACACAAGAGCCTTTCCATTTATCTACTAGTACTAGAGCTACAACATCCCCGTTTCAAAAGCAGCAGCA
This sequence comes from Echinochloa crus-galli, assembly GCA_900205405.1. Taxonomy (NCBI): domain Eukaryota; kingdom Viridiplantae; phylum Streptophyta; class Magnoliopsida; order Poales; family Poaceae; genus Echinochloa; species Echinochloa crus-galli. The sequence goes on along the minus strand of OAMR01000231.1, from coordinate 207,066 downwards.
TTCCGGTTTAACACAAAAGTTGTTCGACGCAACGCCTCAAGCAGTCAAGCTGGATGGAATGCCTCAAGCGGTCAAGCCAAGCCAGCAAAATATTAGGCTGATATCCCACACGAGTTGCCCATCTAGCTAAATCACCTAGTCGTCTGCTCCAGCGGGCGCAACATGCTCGACTGAACACCACGCCCGAAATCCAATTGATGTTTCATGTGGACGATGAGCGAGGAGAGGCGCTTACGGGTAGGCGACGAGTGTAGAGGGGGAGGAGTTGCGCAGCAGGAAGGGGCAGACGGCGATCTGGAGCGGCTGGAAGGACTCCGCGGCGAGCTTTGCCTTGAGGTACGCCGTCTCCGCGGTGTCCACCGGCAGCGCGCGGCGCCACCCCGTGGGGGCGCCCGTCTTCTGTGCCGCCACGGCCACGTAGTCGCACACCTCCAGGTGGGCCCTCAGCTCCTGCACGGCCTCCGCGAAGTTGCGCCGCGTCACCTGCTTCGCCGACGCGGCGGCGGCGGCGGCGCGCGGGGCAGCCATGTCGCCAGTGTCGGAACCAGACGCTGAGCACGACCGGGGACAAAGGGCGGGGAGGCGGTGGTGGTGGGTGGAACGCGAGCTGCGCGGCGGGTTGGACGGCACGGGTGGGAGCGGCGGCGGCGCGTGGAGAGGGGGAAGCAGTCCGGCGGCGCGCGATCGGCGTTGCGTTGGGAGTCGCTGACGCTGAAGCCGAATGCCCCAGACGCCCAGTCAGTGGCGGAGTGGGCCGCACAAAGTTGGGCTGTTTTTTTTTTCTTTCGGGAGAAGAGGAGATTACTTGGGCCCAAAAGTGAGGCTAGCTGGGCTGCGTGGGGGAGACGACTTTCCGATGGCCCCGCTCGAACCCTGCTGGAGTCAAGGGAGATTGATTATATATTTTCCTTGGCATAATCTTTTGGGATCAAATTATGCTACGCACGTGATGGTAAGTATTCTCATTTCGTTTGATTGATTTGCGAACAAACTTGCCTTGCCAAAATTTGGCTAGCCTTAACAAAGTTTGGTGCCTTTATACTTTGTTATACGCTTACTACGATTTCCCCTTCTGCTCATTTGCTTCTTGTTAGCTGTTTGCCCACAACTTTTGACAAGCAAAACCATAGCTGAAAATTTGACCAGCAGCCACCGCCCTTGCCAATTCGGCTAGACACGACTCATGCTGAGCACGCAGCGCCCACGGCCACGGGCGCCACGCTCCTTGACGGCTGTCGCCACGGGCACGGCACACGTCGGCGGCCACACCTCCACGCATCACCCCGTGTGACCAACGTGTATGCGCGCGCGCGACAAGTCGACCGCCGGAGACCGGAGTAGAGGAGAGGACGGCCGCGAATTCCGTCCCGTCTCCGCCAAACTTGAGAACGCACGACTGAATACGAACCGATAGCGTTTACCACGGCAGATAAGAACTCGATCGGCCAAGGCAAGAACGAATCCAGGACATCACAATTCAAAAATGCTGCTGCAAATCGAAGTATTCCACTGAAAGTTCAACTCAAAACGGGTAAACACTAACACCAGCCAAACAACACACATGTTCGTCATTTGCAGATCTCAGTCCCACCCAGCAGCAACAAACGAACTTGATCCCGAAGTAGAGTTGCGCTGAATGTACACGCGGTAAACGACAGTGACTAGTAGTAACTGTAACACTACCGGACTCTGAACCCCGTCACGGCCACCGCTCCTGGCCGGCACAGCCGCAGGCAGCAGCAGCAGCATCCACTACTTGCCGAAGAGGGACTTGAGCCACCACATGCCGCCGTCCCTGGGGCTCTCCTCGCTCTCCGGCGGCGGGTCGGGGTGCGCCGTCTTGCGGAGCTTGGACGCGTCGTACCCATCCTCCTTGGCCCGCTCCACCAGCTCGTTGTACACGGCCTCGTCCATGTGCGGCTGCCTGCACAGGATCTGCACACAAGCAAACGCAAAATCAGCCGCAGATTCCGGCGAGGGACCGCGCCACCGCGGCGATTGAACAGAGAACGAGAGAGGGATCGTCACGCTCACGCACGCACCCAGAGGTACTTCCTGGAGGGCTGGCCGACGAGCGCGTACTGGTAGTCGGCGTCGACATGGAGCACCCAGTAGTCGCCGGTGACGGGGAAGACGGGGAGGAAGGGCGGGACGAAGAAGCGGACCCTGAGCTTGGCCTCGTCGCTGGCCGGGTCGGCGCGCCAGGCCGTGCCCTCGATGTGGCCGCGGCGGCCGTCCGTCCACGTCTCGTTCAGCACCTTGACGGTGCCGTCCGGGTTGAGCGTGTAGGTGGCGCGCGTGTTGGTGCCCGTCTTGGGCTGGAACGTGGACGGGAAGCACGCGATCTCGTACCACCGCCCCGCGTACCGCTCCAGGTCCAGGTTCCGCACCACGCGCATGGCCATCGCGGAGCCGGGCGTCTCTTCCGGTTCCTGTCTCTTATACACATCTAGATGTGTATAAGAGAAGAAGCGGACCCTGAGCTTGGCCTCGTCGCTGGCCGGGTCGGCGCGCCAGGCCGTGCCCTCGATGTGGCCGCGGCGGCCGTCCGTCCACGTCTCGTTCAGCACCTTGACGGTGCCGTCCGGGTTGAGCGTGTAGGTGGCGCGCGTGTTGGTGCCCGTCTTGGGCTGGAACGTGGACGGGAAGCACGCGATCTCGTACCACCGCCCCGCGTACCGCTCCAGGTCCAGGTTCCGCACCACGCGCATGGCCATCGTCGCGAAGTCGGGTGTCTCTTCCGGTTCCGGCGGCGGCGCGGCGGGGGAAGGGGTGTGTGGGTTTAGAGGGGGAGACGAGGACGACGAGGTGGGGATGGCGGATGCGAAGGCGAGCCGGGGGATCGGAGGAAAGAGAGGGAGGGGATAGGGATGTGCAGCTGCTGGGGCAAGCAAGCAATTAAAGGCAGGTGCGGGAGACGTGGAGGATTGTGGGCGCTACGTTATCGGAGCCGTGTTGCTCGGTGCGGCGGCGTCGCGGCCGCGGTTTTCCTTCAGCCTTTGGGCTGGGTTTGTGCCGCCAACGCCGGGTCGTGCACTCGTGGGCTGAATGCCGGGGCTCTTTTTCTTGTTCGGTGGTTGTCCTATTCTACTCCGGGGCCCAATCGGTTCTCTGCTTCTCTGTTCATTTTTTCGTGAGCGGATGAAAACACCTACTATTCGATGCTTACAATGAACTAGGCTAATGCAGACACAACACACTACTTACTTAGGATATTTTCAATGTATTACAATATCCTTTGAGGGTGGCATTCTGATGTTTGTGACTTGTGAGCAATACCCCATGATTTTCGAATACCGCTATCTGAACAGTGAGAATAGACCTTGTAGTCAGTGGCGGAGCCACAGGGGGGGCTAGGGGGGCTCAAGGCCCCCCTACGGTCTCCAACACCATAGAGCCCCCCCTCAGCCCCCCTTTCATTTTTGGCTGCCATTGATGGAGCATGAAGGAGCTCGGCAGCCCATAGTTCAAGTTCCTCCCCTCAGCCCCCCCTCCCCTCAACTCCTGGCTTCGCCCCTGCTTGTAGTCCAATGATAGGACGTACCAGTAGGACGCTATCCATTAGGGTTCAAATCTGGTTGCTCGCACCTTTTTTTGAAAGTTTGTGTACATGTATTCATAGGAATGAGTGTATGTGCGTGTGCGTATGTGAGCGTCTGCGTTGTACTGTGTCATTCTCAAAAAAAGGTTAACGAACTATAATGTTTATATTAATCTATTTACTATAATGTTTATTAATCTATTTAGGCTTTCTGTTAATATATACATGACTTGATTATTATGGTTGTTTATGGAGTATGATCCACATTGTTTTTATTTATGTAAGAAGTAGGAAGACTAAATAGTCCCTCAATCTTCCAGATTCCAAACTATGGCTGCACCTGTCTCACCATTGCACCACCACTTTTCATTTAATTGTTGATTTTGACTTGACTACAAGATCTAAAATTCAAATAGTTTAAGAATTAGTACCGTTGGCCCTCCTCAACAAAGAAAAAGAAGTGTGTACCCCAAGCTTCTCAAGTATAGATATCACAAAGCCATTACATTACAGATGTCCATATACATTTATTAATTAGAGCTACTGATTCCTCAAGTAATATATGCAGTATTTTAGCACGCCTCTATCATTTGTTATACTGGAAAGCTAAATCACTCACATGAAAAGATTATATATGCATATAGCAACAACTATGCAACTTTTGCTTCCATAACACTTTTTTGTGAGGATGCCTGCATAAATGGTCTAACTTAACAAAAATGTAAGTTATCGCAACCAAAAGTTGTTCATGGGAAGGGGCATAAGCCCTTGTTTACATGTATATGATGTGCCTTGTTCTAATCGTAGGGTAGTGTCAGTGGCGGAGGCAGGATCCTCTCCTGGGGGCTGATCCTCTCATACTTCCTCCTCTCCCTCTCATTTCTTTTTCATTTTCCCTCCTATTTTCTTCTTCCCTTCCATGGAGTACAGATGCGTGTGCGTGTGTGTGTGTGTGGGGGGGGGGGGGGGCTAGAGCCCCTTAGCCCCTCTTAGCTCGCCGCTGGGGAGTGTGCAGTCAACCTAAGGGGGGCAGTTTTTACTGTAACAATGATGGCCATCTCGCGGTCGCAGCAGTGGATCAGAATTTGGAAGCACAATTGTATCAATGTGGCTCAAATAACACTCCGGATCTACTAGGAAAAATGTTTGACAGTTGCAGCAGATGCCAAACAAGAGCGAGAGTGAGGGGTCAAGGGCATCAATCAGCTCAGTCGCTCACATCTTCAGAAACTTTCACCTGAAACAATGACGTTTTTCAAAGTCAAAATTTTCAATTTTAACTATAAATAGTAAAATAATTAAGAAGACTGATAACATAAAAAATAAGTTAGTATATTTATTGTGAAACCAACTATTATAATATGTAATTTTTTTATTTTGAAAAAAAAATATTTTTAGAAATATTGTTGGTCAAATTAAAAGTTTGACTTTGTAAAAATCTAAACATACGTATTTTTTTAAATATATGTCTAAGGTGTAAGAGATAGAAAATGCACTAATTGTCGTGTATGGCTAGTGGGCATGAAAGGCTGATCCACGCTGCAGGCAAGGATGGATGAAAAAAACATACAAAAATCTCACTCTTTTTTATCTAAAAATAAACTTGCCGGATCACACCATGTTGTTTACTTCCCATTCGCTTTCTTTTGCATATTATTGTCTTATTTTAATATATGTAGAAGAAACATCACCCTGAATTACGTCGAACGCGAAGGCATAGGACCAAATAGATGCCATAAACATGATACATTACTCAAAGAGAAACAGATAAAAGAGAGTACTCTCCCTAGCTAGGTGCATCATACTTGGCACTAGTAGCCGCATCCCAATCAAACATATGTTGCTTTGGGCTTTGAGTGCTCGTCATTTTCACATTCCACAACAGTGGGGTGTCGGTGTGTCGCATCCTGGTGAACCACAAGTTCCAAAAAAGCAAAGAAGCTTTTGCTAGTACAGTGGAACCAATATAGCTTTACTCCTATGTGGATCTGTTCTCTATGCAGCAACATCCACGATTCATCGATCAAGTCGATGTATTTAATTATTTCACTATATAGCAATCCTAGAAAACATGAACTACTACTATCCAATAATCTGCTTGCAGTGGGGGAGCCTCATTGAGGTTCCCGACCCCCTTTCCCTTGCAGAAATTTATAAAGGACATGGCGGACTGTCACTTGTTATCCTACATGGTTGCAAAATCTGCAGGGCTGCATACAAGCAATGGTATTCAAACTGGTATCTGTCTTGTCTTTCTTTCTCACTGAGCTAATGACTTATTAGAGCACAGTAATAGGTTTTGCCCAACTGCCCCCTAGTTTCTCTTCACCTCCGCCACTGTCTGCTTGGTCACAGAAGAGATTTACAATTGTGTTCTGTAGGCATGTCGCGCTGCTCTACCGTCCAAATGTGGTTATCTCACTGGAAAGGAAATTACGTTCTCCTTGCATAAGCCCACGTGGACAATGACCGTTTTGGTGGGCGCCCGGTGGTTGCCGAATCACCACGCGATCCTTCGTCGTCTTCCTTGATTCCTTCCCTCCCGTCCACCTCGGCTCTGGCTCTATTCAACCCACCCCGCCCACGTCGGCTCCTGCTCCAGGCGCCCAACGACCTTCCCCTGTTCCGTCCTCCCTGCCTCCTCGTCCTCGACCCCCGCGTGCGCTGCGCGCACTGCCCCCTGGGACTCTCTGGGAGGCGAGATCCAGACACAACGCCCAGCAACCGGCGCCTGGTGCCGGCCGGGCCCCGTCGGCGGCCAGGAGGAGCGCTCAGCGGGCGCGGCCATGGAGGCGTCCTCGTGGGACGCTCTCCGCAAACAGGTGAGTTGCCAGCTTCCGCGGCCTCTCTCGCGGCCCAGGCTCATCTCCAGTCCAAACGGAGCTTCTTCTCCCGCGCAATTCCATCGCTGCTTATGGAGATCTGGCTGGTCTCCGGGCCCCGGGGTCGCGTGTTCCGCGTTTTGGCGTTTCGGGTCTAGCGGCCTCGACTCCACTTTGTTCCGGGCGTAATTCGCCAGCTAGAGTGGCCGTTCTGCGTGCGTTCTGGGAACGCTGGAGAAGCCACGATCTGGATGATCAGAGTGAAACATCGCGGCAGTTTTGACGTTGACCCAGTTCCCCCACAATAATCATGCTGAGTGTTCTTAGTTTCTTACGGCATCATCTGATCGTGTATTCTGTATTGTCAGCTGCATTCGGCTACTAGTTACTGTCGCATATGAGGACAACATCCTGCTCTGGCCTCTAACCCTCTAGCATTAGTATTTATGTTAAAAACGTGTTGTTGCGAAGTGGATGAAACCTCGAGTTGGAATGGTTAATTTGAAGTTGGCCGCCTAGAGAAAATGGAATTCTTGAGACTGATCTTGTTGGTGGTCAATAGGGGTTTGGGATGAGTTCCATTTCTGTTCAGACTTCTGCATAATTTTTGACATTTCTGCACATGTAAGTCACTGCAACATACTTTTACTAAGGGCAGAGGCAGAGCCATGATATCAGAGGTAGGGATGCTTTTTTCTAGACCGGGGTCATAGCTCAAACCAACAATTAGAGTTAGAAGATGCAAGCTTGCAATCGTGATCATCTGGTCAGAATCAGACAGATCAACTCACATTGTCACAAGTTTGCATTCTATAAGTTTAGCAGGGGAATGTGTCCTCATGTTTACTAATATGGCATTTGCAATGACACATCTGGTTTCATCTCTTAAAATACTTGTTAACTTTTACTGCCGAGTGCCGACTGTGATTGAAATCTTTTTGTTTCCTTGAAGGCAACGAAGCTGGAAGCTCAATTAGATGACCAAATGAACGCATACCGTAAATTGGTTTCTATGAAATCTGATGGTTCAGAGAATGACATCGAGTCTGACATAGAAAGATCACTGAAGCAACTTCAGCAAGTAAATTCTCAGATGCAGACCTGGGTAGCATCAGGAGGCTCAGAAGTCCTTTCTCACACCTTGACTCGTCATATGGAGATTTTGCAGGATCTTTCACAGGTTGCTGTTTTCTCTTGCAATTATTTAGTCTTGTCTTCCACTGTAATCAGATTAAGGCAAGCATTGCTTGATTTGCTTTCTAGCTAGAATTTTGTCTGCCTCGACATTGAAAATATAACAGAAGGCTTGTGGTGGAGCAATAATCTGTTATGATAATATTTTGCCCCTAATCTCCTAAAGGTCCCTTTATTCTAATACAGGAATTCTTCCGCCTCCGATCAAGTCTAAGAGCAAAGCAGCAACATGCTTCCCTCCTTGATTTTAGAGATTTTGACAGAGCAAGCTTTGATGTTGAAGAGTCAGCAGATTCCTCTGATCAATCTCTCCTAAAAGAACAAGCATCAATCACCCGAAGTACTGGACAGGTAGATCACTTTCCCTATCTCATTTTAAAAATCTTACTGGCCTGCTTTCTGTTAGCTCTGACATTCCAACTAAGTAATTTTTTCTAGTAACAGGTAGTGAAGCTCCCGCTAGAAATTGCATTTCTGATTGGACTGACCTTTTTTGTTTTGTGTGGCCTTCTATACTCAGCTTTTATGAAAACATACCTGATATGGAAACTAATCTTTTTTACGGATATCTATTTCCTAATGCCACCTCTTTTTTAAGCTTCACATTGTTTTGGTGAACTTTATATTGTTGAGCCAACTAGTTCATCTGTCTGGATGATATCTCATAAGTATATAAGAATTGATTTCACTGAATCTCATCAAATTATGCAACTGCATTGCTACTTGAACCAAATCCATAAATCCACTGTGTCTCAGTTCCGTCAGCTTATTCGGCATTAGTGTTCAAAATGGACGAAAGATTCCAAACATATTGCTGTGGAGTGCTGGCAGCCATCGCAAAGACCCAATATGCTTTTGAATCTCAAAATAAGAAAAGGATGACTAAAGATTGTTTTGTTATTTGAAAATAGCATCGTTCAATTATTATGGAAACAAACTAAAAAACTGAATAAAGATTATAAGTACAAGATTTTTATTAGATCATCATAGATGCAAGTCTGTGTCTGTGGAATGGAACCCAGTCCCCTTGAATTAGGGATGCTCACATCAATTTTAACATAAGAGACTAAAGACACACTCCTTTGAAGTAACACTGGATAACTGCAAATCACACGTGGACTGTCTCCATTTTAAATTCAAATCTGGAGTTGGGGTTCTTCTGTGAAGCTTCCTTCTTGTGTCTGTTTGCATAAAAATCTCAGTTTGTGATTTACAATTCAGGACTTCGTTGCTATCACTATTGTTTAGTATTTGGTTAATCCTTATTGGAAATGATATTTACATTGAAACAATACTGCAGATGGATAATGTGATATCACAAGCTCATGCAACCCTTGGTGCACTTATGTCACAACGATCGGCATTCGGTGGAATCACTACAAAAATTAGCAACATTGGCAGTCGGCTCCCTATGGTATTTTCCATATCCTTAATAGGTGTTTTCAACTAATTCATGCAACATCTTATTTACATCTGATTCTTTCTGTACTCTTGCAGATCAATCAGATCCTTTCTTCAATCAGAAGGAAGAAATCGATGGACACGATTATTCTTTCATTAGTTGCATCTGTTTGTGCATTTCTTATTTTCATCTACTGGTTGTCAAAGTAGTAATGGCATGAGTTACGGTGTGTCGGTGTTATATAGTGTTGTGAGCTCAGATAAATAGTATACCTGCTAGCGATAGATGTTTGTACAATGTTACATCAATGTTGTTATAGTTCTAATTGTGTTCAAGCAACTTCAGATTGAGCTACTTCACCCACATTTTGCTGACGAACCAGTAAAGAATTACCTATTGTGCTCTGGATACTTACATGACGCGCCTATCAAATACCCTTAGAATTCAGCATTTCAAGCAATTGCCAACCTATATATCCATAATACCTATATAAGTGGTTCCCCACCAAACTTTTATCAATGTAGTCATCTTCAGTGGTGCGGCATGTCGCCTCTTTCAGCCGTTGGATTAGAGCTGAAAGGCTTATATTAATATCCCGCATTACTGAGCTCGCTGCTGCAAGCAGAGCTCAAAACGTGCAGGAAATGGGAAGTATGCTCACACCACGGTCTAACTTCCAAACGAACATTTGTTTGCCTGTCAAATATTCTACTACCTCTTTCCTACAAACTTAGCCAGACATTTCAATTATGTATAGATTATTGTGCTGGCAAGAATATACATGTGATCCAACGCACGCCGATAGGTGTGGCTGGACCGTGTGTCCCGCATGGTGGACTGGGAGTTAATCTTCCAGGACTATATTCATTCAGAGGGCTTCCTTGTTCGCCAACCATTGCCAACAGTGATCATGTGAAAGAAAACAGCGGGATTCCATTTTCAGAGTTTTTGGCCAATGAAGCAGTCATACAATCTTTGTCGGCTCCTTTCAAGGCCAACCGTGAGATTATTTCCATTGTGAATTGAAAACCCGTCGACCAAGATTCCATCAAATTGGCAAGCGGCCACCAGCTGGCCATGCGCCCAAGCTCCTGGCACCATCCACCGGGTGAGCGTGCAGATGAATCTGGTGGGTGATAAGTTCAAGCTAAAAACATACGGAGTACTGTATACGGAGTAAAAGGTTATTCTTTGCAATTGCAAATCAATAATCCCAGCCCCACGAATGTGTGTATCTAGCACAGTGAAAACAAACTTCCTGTATACTAATGCCATAGTGACAACATGGATCATAGGGCATTAAGTGTTGTAAGGCAAAATAATTAACCTTAACTTGAATGTTCATTTCTTAATATAATGCTCGATGTTCTTCAACCATCTGATAAGTTCAGTATGCTCCTTGTTTTCCATGTATGCGTGCAGGAATGTGGCAAGGTCATCATTCACTCCTCTTTGCTCCAAGTAATCTCGAACTGCACTTTGCATCTCCTCATCTAACTCACTGCTCACCAGAATAAGAAATTAGTTATCAGTAATTCAGTATATGCGCCAAAAAGAGAGAAAAAAAGTCTGTGTATCATATAATCATATTGCCTGGAAGGCCCTAGTGGTGGGAAGAAATAACAATTTGAACCATAATGGCGCTGGACCATGTCCTAATATGGTTTACATAATGGCCGTAAAGAACAGGGTTTGTGAGAAAAGAACATGACTGCAAATTGCAACGCAGTTAGTCCTTGTGTTGCATCTAACAAGTTAGCTAGCGCCAGTCATTCTTCAAATAAAACACAGGGTTGGGTATTTTCCACAGAATTCGCAACATTTTCTCTTTTTTGGTGACTTTTCGCAACATTTTATTTTGCAAACAAAATACAGCCACAGCTACTGAACATGAATTTGGAATGGAATGGGATCCAATCTTTCCCCATCCCCAAGTACTTCACCTAGTTCATGAATGATCAATCAATCATCAATTCACTAATAACAAGCACGTAGCACATTTTGATCACTAGTGACCCGAAGCAGCAATTGAGAGAGCAACATGACCGCCAAAAGTTTATGCTTCCATGCAAATTTTAGAAATGTTCGTGAATTTCATCTATAAAGTATCACCTGAATTCGCGGCCGACGTACTGCCGCGCCAACACAGCCCCCGGGAGCGGAGGAGGCGGTCCATGAAGGCGGACCTGCGCATGTCGGAGATGTACGTGCGGGACGGGAGGAGGCGCTGAGGACTGGGGGAAGGGAGCGGGAGCGTGCCGAGGTGGGGGCGCAGGCGGAGCAGCCGCCGTGCCAACGCCATGGCGGTGCTCGTCGGCGGCGGCCGAGGGTCAGAGGACTTTGACCTTTGAGGGGGTTTTGCGGGCGGCTGAACTGGAAAGGGAAGCGTAGTAGGGGAGCACGAGCATGGGTACGGGCCAGTTTTTTCAGGCCAGAATGGGCCAACGAGCTTGCTCTGAAAAAAGGGTCCTGTGCATGGGTCCTGTGCTCACTGCTTGGTTCAGTCAGGCCAGGGTTTTTCTCTTGCTCAAAAAAAAAAGGCCAGGGTTTTTCTTTCATAATAACGCCAGGTCAGTGTTCGATCCAAACTCCAAAGGAATCATATTACGCGGACGCATTTTTCTTCATGCATCGGTTCATCAGTGGAGATGCTGGGCGTATGCTGAACCCATATTATACATCTCCGATTGCAAAAAAAAAAGAATCATCTCCGGTGATGAACCCATATGCCTTGCCCAAACTTGAATCTTATGGACGCCTGAACTGTCTAAATGTACCAAGGTACCAATTGCTGTCAGCAACGGGCATCCTAAGTTCCCAAGAAATAACAATAACAGTCTAGCAACAACAGCGAAAAGTGACATTCCTGTAGCATTACATCAAAAAAAATGGCAAAAGGATTTATGTCTAGATCAAGGCTGCACTTCCAAACTGGGATTCCTGAATAGATCACCAGATTTGACCATTGTAGTTTGTGCAAGATAAAGTAGGTGAAAGCTGTTCTTTTATATTAGCATGAATATTCATGCACCTAAAGTAAAAGTAAAATATAACTGAGTGAGATAACGAGGAGAAGAGCATCAAGAGAACTAGTTGGTAAAAATTACAAAAAAATAAATTACCAGAAATTGGATCCTTTACAAAGTCTGGGGATAGAAGGGTTGAAAGTAGTGATGTTGGACATATAAGTGCAGGAGATTTACTGAATGCAAGAGAGTTTAATAGAAAATAGAAACACAGTTTTCCTTGGAATGAATTGGGTATCGGATATCTTCAAACTTACTAGATCAGATCTTTGTTTGTTTTCAGCATTCATCTGTCTCCCAAAGAATAAGAGTACCAACTCATACCCTTATTTCACAAAAAGAAAAGAAACTATCCAAAATTGTCAACCTATATTGTGCATTTCCTATTGTTTGAACTATGTCTATATGCACTCAACTACTAATACATGGTACTCAATTACTCAAATGAAATGGTATACTAAATTTATCTTCACTTCCACAGCACATCACTAGCACTAGCAGTAAGCACTTAACATATTCAGTTCATTCAACTGCGAAGTAAGAAGCATAAGCATGACTTAGAGCAACTCCAGGAAGGCCCCTACTTAAGCCCCTACTCAAAAACCTCATCTTGCTAGTTGTTGCTACAATACAAGAACAGCTGAGGATCACAGGGAGGCAGCAAAATTTTCTGCACTCAATGACACAAATCAGTTGATATGAAGATGCTCTTATGCTCTTAACACAAACAGGTTCAATAACAAACTCTGGATGCCCTGTAAAGCATTTGAAGCAAAAAAAAACTGATAATTTATTACGAAAATCTGATCGTTGTGGGTTCCATTCTACAAATGAAAAGAACATTTAACCCAGACACAATGGAATTCAATGAAAAAGAACTGCCTAAACTCTCCTCACCTTATGTGGAGACAGTTTCCTCCCTAGAGTTCCTCAGCGAAGTTTCTCCTTCACAGAATGCTTCTTGGCAGCATCCCGCACCTTTTCAATATATCCTTCAATTGGTGGTGTGAGTGTCGCCATGTACCGGTTTGCAGGGAAAGGTGTCATGTCAGGTACCATAGCAGCAGTTTGCAGCTTCTCAGGGAGCACAGCAATGGCCTCCTTTTTGAGCGTCAGAAGCTTTGACTCTGCTGTTTGCCTTGCACGGTGCCGCCGCATTAGCACGCGACTGTATTCTTTGGCAAGTCGCCGACCATACTCGACTGTGAGCTCATACTTGGGGATTGCCTCCTTATCAACCAGCCCAAGACTTATATAGTCAAGGCCTGGTGGACCCATTAGCATATGGCCCCCATCATCTCCACCAGTACCTTTAGATTTGGCTTTAGCTCTGGCCTTGGCTATATCAAGCTCGCGCTGCCTCTCCTTGGAGATAAGTCCAAGCTCCTCACGTTTGGCCTCACGAAGACGCTCTTTGGGGGCCAAGTGCCGCAGGGGACTTGAGGCATGGAAACAAGACTCTGAAATCTGAGTAATGCGCTCCATGGCCTCACGACGACCGCGGCCGCCTCCACCCTCACCAGTGGAAGGTGTCCCTTTCTTTGCTCCAATAGAGGAACGCTTCAAAGGCTGACCTGCTTTGAGCTCAGCCTTTCCTTTGGCTGTGCCACTCACTGGTTTCCAGAGCTAAAAAGAAAGAGTGAGCAAAAGCAAGAAGGAAAAACAAGATCAGGAATAAGAAGATACTCACCAGCAGCTCGCTTCCGAGCAATGTCACGTTCCCTGGAAATTCGATCAATCTCCTGATTCTTATGATTAAGCAGACCAAGGGCACATATGATTTTGATGTGACTAAGGCGGACAAATTATTTGATTTCCTTGTGAAAGAAGGCCGAATCAAATTACCAGAGGGGCATTCTATGCTTCGGCCTGAAGGAGTGAAAGACAAGAAGTATTGTGGATTTCATGACAGAAATTCTCATTCCATTAATGATCTTGACAGAGCCGGGTATCATGCGGTAGATGCAGGTTTTTGGGTCGTTTTAGAACTAATCATCCGGTGGATTAGAGCTCGAGATCGATCTGATAGGTCTATCATCGTTGACGAAGCTTGTTCCTTCTTCATGGAACCCGAATCGGCTATCTAGCCGTATTCGGCAGTCCCTTAACGAGTGAAATGCGCTTCGTAGCTTTGTTTTAAATAATGAATGCTTTTAGCCTTCCACGTTTAGAGTATGTCATGCGGTGGACTGATCTAATCTTGGTTGGTGGTGTGGATTCAAACAAATTGTATCATGCGGTGGATTAATTTGTTTGGTTTTACGCTCGACGGGATCGAAAGTACCTAGACATGCGGTAGACTAGTGCTTTTAGCCTATGCATTCTTGTTTATTAGAGATCTACGATCGTGCTTTCACGTTTATGAACTTTAATTCTCGTTAATCGGTTGTGGTTAAAAGCTATAACGGTAATGTAATTAAAAACCGATCTCTCATCATGATGACGTCATGCGGTCGGCAGTGAGCCTCTTCCTGCGTGCTTTGCCGAATATGCGTCAAATGTATGGATTGCTGATAGATAGCTTGCTCGTAGCTATTTATCGATCAAGATTGGCTTTGCAGGCCGTAAATATGGAACTGTCTGGTACCGACCGGCACGTTCCAGGTTTTTGTATCTAAACATTTTTTCTCCCTTTGTCAGTTTCAGGAAAATTGACTGGCACGCTTCCAGGAACCAAACGCTCGAGCCAAGTGTGAAGCCAGCTAATTCGGCTTGCTGTGTGCTTGGCGTGAACTGCAGATTTTGCGTCAACACACTTTTTGGCACGCTCGGTGGGACACTCAAGCTTTGAAGATGCCTGAATTAAAAGAATTGTTGGACATCACTTTTGAAGAATTGACCGATGAGCAACAACAGATGGTGAAAACTGCTGGAGATCAGTTCATCAAAAAATGCTTAATGTCTTTCGGCAAGAACAGGAGTGGTGCACCTTTTCTCAAGACAGAACTGCCAAGAGTCTTGATGCCTGGACAATCAGATATGAGCATAGAAGAAGAAAGAGAACATTTTTCTTGCTTGTTATACAAGGCTCTGGGAGAAACAATGAACAATCACAATACTGCATTCCTGAACAGTTTTTGAACAATAATGATCAGTATTTTTGGTCCAAGTGTGGATAAAGCTTTTGAACAGGAATATGGACCACCTGGTGGACCAGCATATTTCGGTCCACACACGAAACCGCATGGAAAAGACAATGTTGGAGAAACTGGAGCTTCTGGTACAAAAGATGCGAGTGGTCGCCCAATTCAGCAAGATCCTCAGCAAGCAGCACCGAAACCTCGTACGTATGGTGAAGCGGCATTCGGCACTACTGGGAATCCACCTGCTTCTGCTTATAAAATATCTCCTTTGAAAAACAGGCTGCAAAGGGATATGTATGGGAATGGATATTCAGAATTCATGGATTATAGTGCTATTGATGCTTTACCCAATCCTGGATATGGTCCTGCAGGAATGCCTACTGGAAGGCCAGGAAATCAAGACACCGATGTTGATCTCATGGTACAGAAAATGGCCGATGTATTGCAGAATCAATTCGGTCTGAAGCCTAAGAATCAGGGATACATGTATTCATCACCTTTCCCAGATTGGTTTCAAAGAGTGTCATTGCCGAACAGAGTTAAGGTGCCCACAGAATTTACTAAATTTTCAGGGCAGGATGACACCAGCACTGGAGCATATAGCACGGTATTTGATGCAACTTGGTGAGGCTTCAACAGATGAAGCTTTCAGGATAAGATACTTCCCATTATCATTGACAGGTCCGGCTTTTAGATGGTTTGCTTCATTACCTGCTCAGTCAATTTGCACTTGGAAGGAACTAGAAAAGAGATTCCATGCACATTACTACACTGGCAACACTGAGAAAAAATTGGTTGATTTGACTAGCATGAGGCAAAGATTTAATGAAACACCTACAGAATTCCTCAGAAGGTTCAGGGAAACAAAGAATATGTGCTTTTCTCTGAGTATTCCGGATGATCAATTGGCTGGTATGGCTGTGAATGGGATGTTGCCTGCAATTCGTGAAAAGCTGTTCGGGATGGAGTTTGAAGATCTGGGTGAATTGTCAAAGAAATTAACATTGATGAGTAACCAAGCATATGGCTTCAAGAAAGATGGTAGATTTGCCAAACAAAATGATGTAGCCGACATTTACAACCAATTTCTCGAGAGAGCAGATCTAGGGGATGAGTACGAAGACAATGAAGAAGTGGCTGCAGCAGAAATAGTGTGGGGCAAAGAACCAATTACAGTGAATCAGAAGTGGATCAAGCAGGCCAAAGGCACATATGATTTTGATGTGACTAAGGCAGACAAATTATTTGAGTTCCTTGTGAAAGAAGGCCGAATCAAATTACCAGAGGGGCATTCTATGCTTCGGCCTGAAGGAGTGAAAGACAAGAAATATTGTGGATTTCATGACAGGAATTCTCATTCCATTAATGAATGCAGGGTCTTCAGAATGAGGATTCAAAAGGCTATCCAAGAGGGGCACCTGAAGTTTGACAACAGAATGAAATTGGATAGCAATCCCTTCCCTCAGAATATGATTGGTTTTTCAATCAACATGGTGAATGCTGTTGCACCGGAAGAAAAAGGGAAGATGAAAGTTTTGACTTCAGAGAAGGCAAAACAAAATGGTTCAGTCGATCCCACTCGGCAAGTCACGATTGAACAAATTCGCAAGGAAGACTCTCGTTTCCCGAATGATCATGGGAAATCCACCAAGCCTAGAGTCACTACACGTATCCTCCTTAATAAATGGCAACGTCAGCAAGAAAAGGAGCGTTACCAAAGGTATAAGCGTGAAGAAGAGAAAAGGAGGTACGAAGAAGAAAAATACAGAGAAGAACAGGAGGAATACGCTCGGGAGCAAGAACGTGCACATTGGGGGTGTACATTCTTCAGACACTGCTGGAATGAAGGTTTGAAGCTTCCTACTTGGAAAAATTGTCCTGAATGTAATGATAGACATGATGAATATAGGCAGGAGACTGTCAATCGCCGATCTGTCCATGAAAGAATTGGCAGAATACATCCTAGCGATGATCGGTGTTTTGATGATCAACCAAGAAAGAGACATGCTGATCATAAATGGGTTGATCGTGAAGAGGAAGAAGACCATGGATATATCTGGCAAGAGGGGCAATGGTGTCCACCTGGCTTAAGGAAGAGTCAAAAAAGAAGAGTGCAACGCTTGAGGAATCAAGAATTGAAGCAAGCAAGGCCTAGAATGAAATCAGTATGGCGTCGGATAGACAAACCCGATGAACATAACCCTCCGGCTCCCACATGCATGGTATGCCTTTTACCGAATGAATTTATGGCTCCCACTGATCAAGTTGTATAGGAAGAAGTATTGTCAGAGGTGGATGAAACCGAACAGCTAATGGCGCAATTGATGCTCAATAAGCAAGCTGTCTTTGAAAAGCCAATTCAAAATCGACACATGAAGCCACTGTATTTGAGAGGATTTGTCAATGGGAAGCCTCTAACCAAAATGTTTGTCGATGGTGGAGCTGCTGTTAATGTGATGCCATACACTACATTCAGAAGCTTGGCATGGGCCTTGTAGATTTAACACCAACAAGCATAGTTTTGAATGATTTTGCTGGGAATCCTTCAGACACCAAGGGATGTGTTCATGTAGAGCTAATGATTGGGTCCAGGGTTTTGCTCACAACTTTCTTTGTCATTGAGGGCAAAGGGGCATATAGTTTGCTGCTTGGAAGAGATTGGATCCATGCAAATTGTTGTATCCCATCCACCATGCATCAACAGCTCATTCAGTGGATAGATGATGAAGTGGAAATTGTCCAAGCAGATGATTCAATAAGCGTGGCAAATATGGAACCAGCTTTTTGGGAGTCTCAAGGCATAGATTGTTTCTCAGGCAAAGACTGGGGAGAAGGTCCTGTTACGCCAGCCAGCAGTGATCAACAGCCGATCCAAGCAGTCGGCTCTCATAGCAATTTTTGATGGAGAATCCAATCGATGGAACTGATGGAAAATTAGGACGTGGATTTGTGTCGGCTGATAAATTGGAAGAAGTAGATATTGGAGATGGTGACAAGCCAAGGCCGACATTTATCAGTGCTAATTTGGATCCAGTTTTCAGAGAAAATTTGATTAGTTTATTAAAAGAATACAAAGACTGCTTTGCTTGGGATTATTCGGAGATGCCCGGCTTAGACCGCTCTATTGTTGAACATCGGTTGCCAATCAAACCTGGTTATAAGCCTTACAAGCAACCACCCCGAAAAATCTACAAGGAAGAAGTGTTGGCCGATGTGAAAAAAGAGATTGAAAGATTGCTAGATGCAAAGTTCATTCGGCCATGTAAATATGCAGATTGGGTATCTAATATCGTTCCTGTCTATAAGAAAAATGGAAAAATGAGAGTTTGTATAGATTTCAGAAATCTAAACAGGGCTACACCCATGGATGGATATCCAATGCCTATTGCCGATTCATTAGTTGATGCTGCTGCCGGATATAAAGTGCTCAGTTTCATTGATGGTAATGCAGGGTACAATCAGATTTTTATGGCATTGGAAGATATAGTAAAGACAGCTTTCAGATGTCCTGGACACATAGGGTTGTTTGAATGGGTTGTCATGACCTTTGGATTAAAAAATGCTGGTGCAACTTATCAAAGAGTTATGAATTATATTTTTCATGAGTTGATCGGCAAGATTGTGGAAATATATATTGATGATGTGGTGATCAAGTCACTGAATCATGAGTCCCATTTGGCTGACATAAGGAAAACTCTAGAATGCACCAGGAAGCATGGGCTTAAAATGAACCCGAACAAGTGTGCTTTTGGAGTTTCGGCTGGAGAGTTTCTGGGATTTTTGATACATGAAGGAGGAATAGGAGTTGGTGAGAAAAGCATGAAGGCAATTGACGAAATTGTTCCTCCAACTAATCTTAAAGAGTTACAATCACTACTTGGCAAGATAAATTTTGTGAGGAGATTCATATCAAACTTGTCACAGAAGGTGTTGCCATTTTCCTCATTATTGAAAATAAAAAAGGATCAGAAGTTTGTATGGGGTGACGAACAATAGAAGGCTTTTGATGAAATAAAGGAGTACATGAAGAAGCCACCAGTATTGGTGCCTCCACAATTGAACAAGCCTTTCAAGTTGTACGTGGCGGCCGATGCCCAAACCATTGGATCGGCCCTCATACAAGAATTTGAAGGGAAGGAAAGAGTAGTTGCATACCTTAGCCGAAAATTGCTAGACCCTGAAACAAGATACTCGGCTATAGAGAAGCTTTGCTTATGTGTTTATTACTCATGTACAAAATTTCGGCACTATTTGTTAAATGCCGAATGCGTTGTATACTCAAAATTCGATGTAATTAAGCACATGTTGACAATGCCAATTTTGAATGGGAGGATTGGCAAGTGGATTTTGGCCTTATCAGAATTTGAATTAAGGTTTGAATCGGCAAAAGCTGTCAAGGGGTAGATTATTGCTGACTTCATTACTGAACATCGTGACTCGTCAGTAAATTTGCTTAACATTACTCCCTGGGTGTTATTCTTTGATGGGTCTTCATGTGACAAAGGTGGAGGAGCAGGTATTTTATTAATTTCACCTAAAGGAAAAGTATTTGAGTTTGCTATTCCCATTCAATCTACTGTCACTAACAATCAAGCTGAGTACGAGGCATTGCTCAAAGGACTCCAGTACTTAAAAGAAGCAAGGGCCATTGCAGTCGAAATCTTTGGAGATTCAGAGCTAGTTATAAAACAGTTGAGTGGCGAATATGAATGCAAAAATGATATCTTGAGGAATTACTACGAGGAATGCAAACAAATCTTGAAGGGTTTTCGATCAGTAATTCTACAACACATCCCTAGAGGAGATAATGAAGAAGCAAATAGGTTGGCTCAAAGTGCATCAGGATACAGAGAAAATCAAGAGGTGTTCGCCACTGATGATTGTGCTTTCAGGAGTGATCTGGCAGAAGATGATTGGAGAAAAGAAATTGCCGATTATTTGGAAAATCCATCCCAGAAGGTTTCTAGAAAACTCAGGTATAAAGCTATAAAGTTTGCTCTTCTTGATAAAAATCTATATTATAAATCTCTGGACGGGGTGTTATTGCGTTGCTTGAACCAAGAAGAAGCAAAGAAGCTGATGAGCGAGGTGCATGATGGATTGTGTGGAGCACACCAGTCAGCTTACCGAATGAAGTGGGTTATTAGAAGAACAGGATATTACTGGCCGACAATGTTGGAAGACTGCTTTGAATATTACAAGGGATGTCAAGACTGTCAGAAATTTGAAAACATTCAGAGAGTTCCAGCATCGGCTCTGAATCCTATTATCAAGCCATGGCCGTTCAGAGGATGGGGAATAGATTTAATTGGCCAAATCTATCCTCCATCGAGTAAGGGGCATAAGTTTGTACTTTTGGCAACGGATTATTTCACCAAGTGGGTTGAGGCAATTCCATTGAGAAATGTAGCATCAGAAAATATGATTGAATTTGTCAAAGAACACATCATTTACAGATTTGGGATTCCTCAGACAATTACCACAGATCAAGGGACTCAATTTACATCTTCAGAATTCAGAGATTTTGCTGAAAGTATGGAGATCAAATTATTGAATTCTTCTCCTTATTATGCTCAAGCTAATGGGCAGGCAGAGGCTTCTAACAAAATTATGATCAAAATTATACAAAAGAAAATTGATCAGAAGCCAAGGAAGTGGCATTCAGTACTCAATGAAGCATTATGCGCTTACCGAATGGCTCCTCATGGGTCCACAAAAACGTCTCCTTATGAATTGGTATATGGACATCATGCTGTTTTGCCATGGGAATGCAATCAGATTCAAGGAGGATAAAATTGCAAAAGGATTTAAGTTCTAAAGATTATAATGATTTAATGATGGATGAATTAGAAGATCTACATATGATTCGTCTCAAGGCCTTGGAAAATATTGAGAAAAATAAGGTGCGGATTGCTAAATATTACAACAAGAAAGTGAAGGTCAGGCAATTTGCAGAAGGGGATTTAGTCTGGAAAGCATTATTGCCGATTGGTACTAAATACAGTGCATTCGGTAAATGGTCCCCAAATTGGGAAGGCCCTTTCAGAGTGGTTAGATGTGTGCCTGGCAATGCGTATATCTTAAAAACTTTGCTGGGAGAAGAGTTTACTGCTGCTATAAATGGAAGATATTTGAAGAAATATTACCCCAGCATTGAGATTGATCGTTGATTAAGGTGCAGATTGGCAAAAATGACGAAAAATAGCCGACATTCGAGAAGAGGTCGCCTTTAGAACAAAAATTCCCAATGAAGGGGAAATGGCCAATACCAGAGTGTATTGCCCTTAGCACAAAAAATATATACATCAATTACTAAAGTGATTCAAGAGATCAAACAAAAGCTTTCATTGATTAGACTATTTACAAGAAGGAAGGCACAAGATTACAATGGGGATTAGTTGATCCACCCAATCCTATGCCTAATCGGGAGATCATGATCGAAAGAATCAGCCAGATCTGTTCCCGCTTCTTTCATGTCTTTCACGGAGTGTTCTACTTTACGCTCCAAGCCTCGTTCACACACGTCAAATCTACTGAAATCAGCGCCGGAATGGATCCGCATGACATTGAAGGCGAGTGCTGCACCGTAGCCCATACCGGCCCTAGAGATATCAGGGAGGATCTGGTTGATGTTATTCACCCGATCCAAGGCCGTCCTGCCTGTTGCGTTGGCCGTATGGGCAAGTTTGGCGACGGCGGCCTCCAGAGTATGAAGCCGTTTCTCCAAAGCTGAAAAGAGGAAGTGAGCAGAAGCAAGACGGCAAAACGAGATCGGGAATAAGAAGATGCTCACCAGCAGCTCGCCTCCGAGCAATGTCACGTTCCCTGGAGATTCGATCAATCTCCTGATTCTTATCCTCCAGAATGAGTTGAAAGTTGATAACCTGATGACCAGGTCTTCTGGGAGGTCATCATCAATCCTCCTGTACGAAAAAAAAGAAGATAAGGTGAGAATGATTGCATTATCATAAAACAGAATAAGAAGGGAATAACCTCCTCTTGGAAGTGCCAGATGCACCGGGCTCTGAATTGTGCCTGCTTCCCACAGAAGACATCTTCTAGGCTGGATTGGATGATGATAAGAGGAAGAAAGGGTGTTCTTTCGATTATGAGATTAAAACAGGGCAATCTTGAAGTGCTAGCCGAAACAGGGTGAGGAAGCAGTTTAAAAAGACCGTCAAGGAACGCGTTGGAAGATGAATCGATGCACGTATGAATGCTTCCAAAGTACTGAAGATGACAAGTGGGCCCAGTGAGAAGCCGAAAGGGCATTCGGCAAATACCGAAGATGACAAGTGGACCCAATGAGAAGTCGAAAAGGTGTTCGGCAGAATAACCAAGCGACCGATCAATAATGAAGTAATGATGCCGATTGGACTTCGCTCTGGGGGGAAACGTAGTAGATCCAGGCGAGGCTCCAGAAATTCGAGCGAAAGAGTAGATACTGGGAAGATTCAATTCAGTTGCGGATTTCTGGTCAATTTCGAGATAAAAATATCTTTTATCCCGAAATTGAAGGGGCATATGTTAACACCAAAATTTGGCACCAGGAAGAGACTGACGTGTGGGCCAGAATTGGTAAAAAATATCGTTCGGACAGGAAAGCTTATCTTCAAGGGCATTCGGCAGAAGCGTTCTGCGGTCGGGAGTCCGTCGTTGATTCGGCAAGAAGCTGCTCAATGGAAGGCATTCGGGAGCGCATGATGACGTGGATCGAATACAAGGAAGGTGCCGATTTGATAAGGAATGTGAGATGAATACGGCATTTTTGACGTATTTCTTTGGAAATAAACGTTTTGTAATCGTAGTCGATTAGGAATCGTATCAGAACCAGGGTATAAATATAAACCCATGGTGATTGTAATAGGGATCGAACACTTATTCAACAAACCGGCCTTGCGCCACCTTTCGAGTCCTTTAGTCGCGTCGTCGAAATCTTCGAGGGGAATCATCGATCCGTCGACCTCCGTAAGTATCGACAACCTTGTATCATGCTTAGTATCATGCGGTGGATTTAAGCTTGGTATGAGAAGGCTTCTTTGTTAAATCATGAGTCATGCGGTGACCCTGGGACCCTCGGCACATTGGAGTGTCATTTGCGAGTTAGCTCATGCACACATCCGCCTCCCATGCTATTGTGGGGAATATTCACAATGACATGTGGCATGTCAAAATTGTATCACAGAGACGTTGCACATCAAAACAAACGAGCAATAGTGATATCGGTTGATCATTTGTTGTTTCTTGATTGGCCTCCGGCAAGGAAAGGCAAGGTATGTGTTCGATGGAATTTCACAGCTCAAAATGGTCATATATATTGCCTTACACATTGTTTGTTTTAAATAATGAATGCTTTTAGCCTTCCACGTTTAGAGTATGTCATGCGGTGGACTGATCTAATCTTGGTTGGTGGTGTGATTTCAAACAAATTGTATCATGCGGTGGATTAATTTGTTTGGTTTTATGCTTGACGGGATTGAAAGTACCTAGACATGCGGTAGACTAGTGCTTTTAACCTATGCATTCTTGTTTATTAGAGATTTACGATTGTGCTTTCACGTTTATGAACCTCAAATTCTCATCAGTCGGTTATGGATAAATGATATAGCGGTAATGTAATTAAAAACCGATCTCTCATCATGATGACGTCATGCGGTCGGCAGTGAGCCTCTTCCTGCGTGCTTTGCCGAATATGCGTCAAATGTATGGATTGCTGATAGATAGCTTGCTCGTAGCTATTTATCGATCAAGATTGGCTTTGCAGGCCGTAAATATGGAACTGTCTGGTACCGACCGGCACGTTCCAGGTTTTTGTATCTAAACATTTTTTTCTCCCTTTGTCAGTTTCAGGAAAATTGACTGGCACGCTTCCAGGAACCAAACGCTCGAGCCAAGTGTGAAGCCAGCTGATTCGGCTTGCTGTGTGCTTGGCGTGAACTGCAGATTTTGCGTCAACACTGGTGCACGCTGTTGAAGCTGGTGATGCTGACTGGTCACACCAGATGCCAGTGCAGGGCTTATAGATAGTGTCTTGAGATGCCGAAACATGATATTCCGTGCACTCGAAGCCATTCAACTACCTTGCCTGCATGAGCCAGAAATCTGTAATTATTTGACCTTTTCTTTCTATTCTTTAGGAAAAAGTCTAAATTACTTCCCTCAAGTATAGCGAAAGTCCGGATAACCCCCTAAACTATGTTTTGGTTTAATTTACCCCTTAAACTATGTTATTTGGTCCAACTTACCCCTTAGTACAATTTGTCTTTTTTATTTCTCCATGCATAAGATGAATTTTAATTTGAGACTTTGCAGGGAGGTAGTGAACATCATAATCTATATTAGAAAATATTTTACAAATTTTTCAACAGTACTTTCTATATAATATTGTATTTTAAGGATAACTTTATTATTAAATATATTACCCTATCAAAACAGTGACAAAAAATTTATGATATATTTTTTTAAGATGTCTTATATTGTCTGCTATAATTTTACAAAAGTTAAACTATAAATTCCACCTGTGCATGGAGAAACAAAAAAGACAAATTATGTTAAGGGGTAAATTGAACCAAATGACATGGTTTAGGGGGTAAACTGAACCAAGAATTACTTTAGGGGGTTATCCAAACTTTGGCTATACTTGAGGGAAATAATTTGGACTTTTTTCTTTAATTTATGTGGAAAATACGGATACATAGAGATTTTATGCAGGCAGTTAAGTAGTTAACCAAACAGTGTGTGTACGTATAGGATCAAAAAAAAATTAAAGCAGAAACAGACGAATGGTAATACAAAATAAGATGTGCTCAAACCACATCAATGGAACATGCGATAGGAAAACCAAGTACTGGCTAGTGGCTATATCCAATAAAGAACAAAATGCGATTGAAGTCACACAGGAAATATCAAACAGCATCATTTCTGGCTGTACCTATACGTGAGTAAAAAGAATGTGATTTTTTTTTGGTAAAAGTAATGATCTTTTCCTGAGTAAAGATTTTTTGCAACTCTTTAAAGAGAAACATGACAACAGATAAAAAAAAACTCGGCCGGTGGGGGTAAGACCGCCCCCACGGTATTAAATTAAAAAGAAACTCTCAGTTTCCCCGATCGAGAAAACCCCCGAACCCTGACCCTGCCCTGACACTGGGGACAGACACCGTGGGGATCCGTTGCCTGGGCCGGTCTGCAGGCCGGGACACCGTTACCTGGGCTGAGCCACAGGCCGGGTCGCCGTTGCCTGAGTTACCCAAACCACAGGCCGGGAACGGGCTGTACCACACACCAGTGCTTTGGCCCACAGGGGCAGCGAGGGGATTTTTTTAACCCACAGACCAGAAATTCGTCCCGAACGGGAATCGAACCCCGGTCTACGGGGTGCCGCCGGCACGCTTAGACCACTTGGTCTAGCGGCCCTTGGCAAACATGACAACAGATTGTCTGGTGCATTGAGAAATAGATTTGGAATTGAAGCAAGTATATCATCAGAAGTTTTTTTTTTTGGGTAAAAGAACTTGGTAATTTTTTTTCTGAGTCAAGATTTGTGCAATTTTTTTTTGGGAGAAAGAGACTACTTGTTTACTTAAAAACATTGTGTGGTGCATTGGAAAATAGCTTTGCAATTGAAACAAGTAAGCATCAGATGTTTTTATGATTTGAAGAAGGACCTCTGGTTTACCCCCACTTAGGGCCCAAAAGATGTCAGCAGTGGCACAAGCTGCAGGGGATCCTGCCCAAACGCAAGGAAATAGGCCTAGCCCACAGGAGAGGAAAACCTACCTCAGCTCTGCTAATTCCAGGCAATAACGCGAAAATCAGCTCCTTCCATCCTCTCTGCCTTACAAAGGATCTCATTTCATCCTGTGCAGTGCCAGTTGTTTACCTGTAGGATGGTTGGTAGTTCTTGGATGTAGAGCAATAAGGCAGTGGGATCTATTTTGGTCAATGGATGCTCGATTTTTAGAAACTTTTATAACGAGGGCAGTTCAGCTTTGAGTGAGATCTCCATATTGGCTATTAGCTTCTAAGACTACACATTATATTTCTGAGACCAACAGGCATAAGGGTTTTTACTTGAAATGATTCGCGGTAGTTTCTGATTGCCTATAGCCTATCGCTGTAGGTGCATATTAGTCATATGATTTATCCCATGTCTCAGTTTAAAATAGAAACACGTGACTGAATGAAAACCTATGTCCTAGTGTTGGCAGAAACTCGATAGGGAGGATGGAATAGCTATTTGTTAATTCGATACTCACTTAGTATTTCTCTTCTGTGGCATGGGTGTCCGCATGCACACCATGCTAGATTGCAAGCCTACTTGTACCCCCAAGGTACATCCTCCTATGGTTTTGCACATTTTTGATTTATTGGTATTTTTCCTTGTCAGAAAATATTAGTACAGATTGGATGGTCGAGGCTGTATGAATCTAGAAGTGCTGGTGACAATGTGTGTCAGTTGATTTGTTGTTGCCTGAACCAACACGCATGATCTCAAGTCTCAACCACATGAAGATTAATGTATTAAGTAATGGAATTTATAGTCACTAGCTCACTGCGGTCAAGTATAAATCTTAATGTTTATTTGGTAAGCCCTCAAATTCAACTCAATATACTAAGTCCCGGGCTCAAAACATCTCATAGACAGGCATTGTCTTCATAGTATATTTCATATAACTTTAGCAATTGACGAAAAGTCAAAACAATACTAGCAATACCATATGAAAAAGAAAGGAAGCTACAGAATCTCTTCATAGATTCAAATTAAAGTGATGAAGATACTGCAAAACAAAATAGAAATAATATAATTGCTGTCATGTTATCTTATTTGGAGCTCTCAAAGCTCATGGCACCTAGTTTCACTTAGCATCAGACGCCAAATTACCATTGTGGTGGTTGGCAACACATTCTTCTGTCGAAAAGAAACTTCCAATTTACACCGTCCACATCCAATAGTTGGGCACAGCATTACCAAATTTTGGAGGAAAACTAAAGGGCTCCAATTACCTCAGTCGGATTGGAGGAAGCAGCGCAGACGGGCGTCGGTGTGGCAGGCTCCTCCAGGTGTCGCCGCGGCGGGGCCTCCGGCGTCGGAGTCACGGGCTCCCCAATGTCGGTCCGGCGGCGGCGTCGAGGTCGGTCAATGTGGGCCAGTGGGTGTGCAGCGGCGCGTCGAGGACGGGGAGGTGGGGGTTTGGAAGGGGAGGAGAGGTGGCGGGAGCACGCGGCGCGGTTGGACTTGGAGGTACGTCGGGAGCGCGCGCCGCCGAGATGGGGGATTGGGACGGCGGACGGGTGCAGAGCCTGGGCAGGGTTCGCCGGGAGTCCCGGGACGGGCTCGCTGCGGGCGGCCGCGGTAGATCGCACGAGATGATGCGGCGGGTGGGGCCGTTGGGGCACTGAGATCTTCTTGCAGCCACTGACACGTGGGTCCAACGGTGCCAGTCCCACATTTTTGTGTGTAAATGCAGAACAAGTCAATTTTCGTGACGGCAAAGGAAAGTAAACAAAGCTAGCCAAGGCAAAAGCTTTCTTTTTTTCTTGCGAAAGAAAAGCTTTCAGTAGAAAAGAAGTGTGTGAACATGTAGTGGCCGTCTTTAAGCAAGTTGAGGTGGAAAAAGAAATTTAAGCAAGTTGAGGATGGAAAAAGAAAATAAAGACCTAAGTAGCGGTTTCAAATGGATCATAGTAACTAGGATACATTAGCGATCTTGCTGACTCACGGTTAGGAAAGGATAGTAGTGGAAGTATATGGATATGAAATTGCAATGGAAGAAGTCTACATGACACCCCAAACTATCAACCCTGAAACACTTCACCCCCCAACTACAAAACCGG
>OAMR01000231.1:149994-178458 GCA_900205405.1 Echinochloa crus-galli | reverse complement strand
TAGAAGTGCTGGTGACAATGTGTGTCAGTTGATTTGTTGTTGCCTGAACCAACACGCATGATCTCAAGTCTCAACCACATGAAGATTAATGTATTAAGTAATGGAATTTATAGTCACTAGCTCACTGCGGTCAAGTATAAATCTTAATGTTTATTTGGTAAGCCCTCAAATTCAACTCAATATACTAAGTCCCGGGCTCAAAACATCTCATAGACAGGCATTGTCTTCATAGTATATTTCATATAACTTTAGCAATTGACGAAAAGTCAAAACAATACTAGCAATACCATATGAAAAGAAAAGGAAACTACAGCATCTCTTCATAGATTCAAATTAAAGTGGTGAAGATACTGCAAAACAAAATAGAAATAATATAATTGCTGTCATGTTATCTTATTTGGAGCTCTCAAAGCTCATGGCACCTAGTTTCACTTAGCATCAGACGCCAAATTACCATTGTGGTGGTTGGCAACACATTCTTCTGTCGAAAAGAAACTTCCAATTTACACCGTCCACATCCAATAGTTGGGCACAGCATTACCAAATTTTGGAGGAAAACTAAAGGGCTCCAATTACCTCAGTCGGATTGGAGGAAGCAGCGCAGACGGGCGTCGGTGTGGCAGGCTCCTCCAGGTGTCGCCGCGGCGGGGCCTCCGGCGTCGGAGTCACGGGCTCCCCAATGTCGGTCCGGCGGCGGCGTCGAGGTCGGTCAATGTGGGCCAGTGGGTGTGCAGCGGCGCGTCGAGGACGGGGAGGTGGGGGTTTGGAAGGGGAGGAGAGGTGGCGGGAGCACGCGGCGCGGTTGGACTTGGAGGTACGTCGGGAGCGCGCGCCGCCGAGATGGGGGATTGGGACGGCGGACGGGTGCAGAGCCTGGGCAGGGTTCGCCGGGAGTCCCGGGACGGGCTCGCTGCGGGCGGCCGCGGTAGATCGCACGAGATGATGCGGCGGGTGGGGCCGTTGGGGCACTGAGATCTTCTTGCAGCCACTGACACGTGGGTCCAACGGTGCCAGTCCCACATTTTTGTGTGTAAATGCAGAACAAGTCAATTTTCGTGACGGCAAAGGAAAGTAAACAAAGCTAGCCAAGGCAAAAGCTTTCTTTTTTTCTTGCGAAAGAAAAGCTTTCAGTAGAAAAGAAGTGTGTGAACATGTAGTGGCCGTCTTTAAGCAAGTTGAGGTGGAAAAAGAAATTTAAGCAAGTTGAGGATGGAAAAAGAAAATAAAGACCTAAGTAGCGGTTTCAAATGGATCATAGTAACTAGGATACATTAGCGATCTTGCTGACTCACGGTTAGGAAAGGATAGTAGTGGAAGTATATGGATATGAAATTGCAATGGAAGAAGTCTACATGACACCCCAAACTATCAACCCTGAAACACTTCACCCCCCAACTACAAAACCGGATAACTAACCCCCCAAACTTTAGAAACCGGTGCACTTCACCCCCTAAGGTGGTTTTCATAGGCGGTTTTGCAAAACATTTTATAGAAAACCCCCTGGAAATTTTTAAAACCTTTCAAATAGGCCCCTGTCGGCCTTAAATTGATCTCGGCCGGAATGCCGGCGAACCTGCCGACCGCCGCCGCCGGCCGCTCTCCCCTGTTCCCCTCCCCTGTTCAAATCGAGAAGGGCGTATCTGCGAGAGTTTAATTATTTTAGGGGGGTTTCTGTAAAATGTTTTGCAAAACCGCCTATGAAAACCACCCTAGGGGATGAAGTGCACCGGTTTCTAAAGTTTGGGGGGTTGGTTATCCGGTTTTGCAGTTGGGGGGGTGAAGTGTTCCAGGGTTGATAGTTTGGGGGTTATGTAGACTTCTTCCAAATTGCAATTGGTGACTTTAGTTTACTGTCTTTGATGATGTCTCTCATGACATAACATCATTTGTCGGACTGAAAAAGAAAAGCCCAATCATCATTCAGTCCGTGTAATAACATACAAGAAACCAATAGATATTTGGGGGGTTTTTAACAACTAGTTGCGTGGTCAAGTCAAGTCTTTAAAACAGGATCAAACGACAGAAGTCCTGGCGATTTCTCGTGTTCCCATTTACCTAATGATCCATTCAACTAATATGGACTAATTAATGAACTGACAATGATAGCTCTTTAGACATTGCCATATAACATAACAACTGCAGCTAACAATGAAAAAGTGATCTTAGATAGCATGATTAGACCAAGCTCGACGACTGTTAGCGTATGTTCACATCCAATCTTACTGAATTTAAATTTTTAATTTGCGACATGTTAATCCTCAAAATTGAAATTTATATACATGAAAAGAGGATAGTTAACCTGCTGCCTATCGAATAGAGGATAGTTTGTTGTTCTTCTCGTTTCAGATAACTGAACTGAACTTTTGGAGTCTTCATCATTATATATCATGCATATTGTTGAAATACTAACTTATACCTGTATTAAACTCTGCCGGTATACCAACTACTGTATCAAAGCCAAACAAAACAGGAACTGGTAATATAAAGGGAATATATAGATGCCAGCCAAATAGTGTACAGTTCAAGACAGCATCACTGCGCTTACTGCCACAGCGAAGTCAACAGCTAGCTCGTTTATATTATCATATTTAAGTACTTCCTCCGTCCCACAATATTGTTGACTTTCAGACATCACGTTTGATCATCTGTCTTATTCAAAAAAATTTATAAAAATATAAAACAAATAAGTCACACTTGAAGCATACCTAATGATAAACCAAATCACAGTAAAATAAATAATATATTCACAAAATTTTTAAATAAGACGGATGGTCAAACGTGGTACACGAGATACGAGAACCAAAAAATGCTTATATTATGGGACGGAGGGACTATTAAATGAAGTGAGGTACCTTCTTGTTGTGGACGATCGGTAGTGGCGGCACAAATCCAGCCACCAGATCGATCGATCAGCAAGGGCGAATCTGCGTTGATGGCCACCTTACTCCCATGCCTCCTCCTGGCAGCATTAACCGCCGCCGCCGCCGGCGCTGAGCGCACCAGCAGCAGCTGCCCGGACGGATGGATGGCGCCGGTACGCAGCAGGCACCTTAATTTCTCCCATATCAATCCTTCAATCATTCATGGCGTCCCGGCATATGTAAGCAGGAGAGGGTGGATGGCAAGGCCGCTGTAGCGGCGCAGCCTAGCTCACAGGAGGAGAGGACCAAGGCCCTGCAGGTGTGTAAGCGTCTGGATGTTTTGTGATAGCATATTATGCTTACAATTTTTGTGTGATTTCCAGGCGCTGCTCTCCTGTCCAACGTCCTCAATTCACACGGAGAAGCCTCCACAAGACATCCTTCGAGTGCAAAACATGTTTCCTCTCCCAATCGACAACAAACTGCTCCCAGTATGCATTCTGAAACCACAGTTTCCTTTTTCTCATTGCGTGTGTATGTATAGCTATGGTTGAAAACTTGAAATCTTGTTCCTTCTAGTTTTGTTCCTTCCTATGTGTATCTCCATTCTGGTATACTATACACATCACCAACATGCAATGTTCAGGGCGTTTATCTCTGTGGGTACAATTCTCAAGACTCATATGGGGCAACATCGTACCTGGTAATTCATCCACAAGGAAACATACTGATTGACAGGTACTAGACGGGTCTCCAGCCAGTAGCTAGGAATCCAAATCAAATAGTTTCGCAATGTAAGGTTGATGCTCCTATAACTCTTTCTATTTGATGAAGTAATACGTTTGTGTACAAGTTGGTAATCAAAGGTTCACCTTGTATACCGTGTCATTGCCTACAAGACCGATGTTTGATGATCTGACTAGATTATAAAGAAAAGAAGAAAGTTGCACAAGCC
Organism: Echinochloa crus-galli; assembly: GCA_900205405.1. Taxonomy (NCBI): domain Eukaryota; kingdom Viridiplantae; phylum Streptophyta; class Magnoliopsida; order Poales; family Poaceae; genus Echinochloa; species Echinochloa crus-galli. The sequence continues at coordinate 174,642 of OAMR01000231.1, read as the reverse complement.
TTTTCGTAAAGGGCTATGTTCCTGGCAGAGTTCACCTTGAGCACAAAGTTTTATGATTTTAATTTCCCTTTAGTGATTATGTACTTCATAAGCAGAATTCCCTTTGGTGATGATTATCTTTTATTTTCTTTTAGCCCAAGGTATACTCCAAAGCTGGCCAACAATATTGAAAAGCTTGGTGGAGCACGGTACATGTTTTTGACCCACATGTATGTTTGGACCTCAACCATAAACAGTTTTTTCTTCATGTAGTTGTCATCTTCTATTGGAGATTCAAGGGATCTCACTAATTACCACTATACAGTGATGATGTGGCAGATCACAGGAAGTGGGCTGAGAAGCTAAAATGTGAAAGAATAATTCATTCAGGAGATGTAAGAATAGCATCACTCTCTATATCCTTTTATTTGACATGATAGAATGGCACAGTTCCTAATAATTTTTTATTGCAAGGCCTCATCCTGAAGAGTGACTAAAGCACACACTGGCTACATATTATGCTTCTACTTCAATACATCTGCTTCTACTTTAATTAGTACATGATAAGTATTGCAGTTTGGGCACTATTAAAGCATTCAATATCCATATATCTTTATTGAAGAACTGATTAGTGGTCTAGATAATCTATAGTGCTTCAAATGGAGGAAATTCCCAAAATAAATAAAGTTACAACATTGAAATAGTTAGCAAGCATTGGTAAAGTATGTTCCATTTACTCCTGCCTTCCAGTGAACTCTGCTCTTTCAAACATGCCCTGATGGTCTTTACCGCAGTAACCATTCTGATGCAGGTGGATGAGGCTACTGCAGATGTTGAGTGGAAACTTGAAGGAAATGGTCCATGGAACATAGGAACAGATTTTGAACTTATCCATACGCCAGGCCATACCCCAGTAAGAAATTCAACTTAATAGACTTGAATCCAAACGCAATCACTAACAATCCATTTTTAGGTACACAGATTTAGCGCCTTGTTCATTACCTCCATTGCATCTAGTTTGATAATCAAATCAAACATTTTTCTAGGGCTCAGTCTGCTTGTATTACAAACCACTAAAGGTGCTGTTCACTGGAGACCATGTTGCAGAGTCAGAAGAATCAGACGACCTGAATCTCTTTCTGATGTACAGCAAGCAGTCAGGTAGAATTGTTGATTCCTTCCTGATAGTTTTCATATCTAACCAGTGATACCGATGAATTTATACCATTAGCATGGAAATCTGATTATTATGTCTGTCTGTTGTGCAACAAACTTGCAGTGAGCCTTCAGCTGGAAAGCATCAGGAAACTATTGGAGCTAGAGTTCGAGTGGCTTTTACCTGGTATGCCCTCCTTCAAAATATCCCTGAGATGGTATATAAGTTGGCAAATTTCAATTGGATTTGTAACCCATTTCTACTTCATATTACTTTTACCTATTCTATATTGTTTATCCATTAGTTTTTTTATTAAATTGTGTACTGGAATTGGCTTGTTCACAGGGCATGGCTATCGAATCAATTACAAAGATGTGCAGACCAAGAATGCAGCCATGGAGTCCCTCCTAGCTAACTACAGAAGCTAGGAGTCTACGAGCATCTTACTTCAGTCAGTTCTCAAATAAGGACTTCAGACCAGGAGGCTTGAATGTTGATGCTATGCTTTCAGAAAATAGTAGTATGCATGATGCTCAGCTCTTGAATGTGCATTTGTTACCCGAGAATGCAATGCTTTCGTATGCTTATGCTTATGCTTATAATTTTAATTTATAATACAACGGCAGGCTGTATACCTTCAGCGGCACAGCAAGCAAATGAATCAAGCATACGTGACTCGGGCCACTGAATGTGTTTCTCAGTTTTTTCCAGAAATTTGTTATACAAATACAGCACAACTGAAAGCCCCCCACATCACCTCAGCAGTACAGCTATGGGAAAAAAGGGAACAAATTGCAGCTAAAATATCCAATGGGGACTTAATTTCTGCGTATATATGTATGTATTCTTGATGGTATGAGTGAACAAAACTGCTCTCTCCCGGAAGTTACAGGCTTACAGCTCCCCACACAAAATCCAAAAAAAGGATGCCGCTCCAAACCTCAATGGTAAGGAGAAAAAAGGCCTCAAAAAGCATAAGCCCCATACTCTCAATGTTCAATCTGTAGTGTTACATAAGGTACAAAACTGAACAACATTGGTACAAAACTGCACACCACTGGCCATATAAATCCCAATCCCAATCTCATCATCTACGAGCTGAAGCTGGAGACTGTTGTCCGGTGAGTATGGAACCAGTGCATCAGCACCTACACTGGCATCTGGGACATTTTCTTCCCACATGACATTCTTAATGACTCCGTTTCCTCTCAGAATGGTTACAAGTGAATCTCCAGAAACACTGACAACAAAGGAAGCCAGATATCTTTCAACAGCTCCAATCAAAACCTTTGGAGTTACCTCCAAAAGTTTAACAGAACGAGTTCCGTTAATGGAAGCTGACCCTTTCCCTCCACTCAAAGGGAAAGTTTCTCGACCTGTGTTAGTAGAGCTATCACAGGCCTCCCATAAAGCATGAAACAAATCCTGGTAGTACATAGCCACACTCTCTCTTGGAGTATCAGGTGGTATGCTGGCCTTTAGAAACATGTCCTCAATGCCAACTGTAATGGGTTTTAAGGGACCCTGATAAAACTTGGCAGTTCTCAGTGTTTGCTTCAACTGAAACATCAATAAGGCCAGGTGAAGGCTCTTGAGGCTCCAGTTCTATCATCACTGAAGCACAGTAACTGGATTCTTCCCTGTTCTGATTATCTATGGGGACGATGTCCATACCAGAACCTGGAGGTTCACCTAGTATGAAAGGAATATGGCATGATGGAATTTTTCCAAAACGTGCACTTGATGAAAATGTAATCGTCACTGCATAAAGGGCAGGCAGCTCATCAGCCCCATCAGAACCTGAAACTGGCAAATCTAACTCCCATGCACCCTTAAATGGCTCTGAGTCAAATCTAAAAGTGCACTGTATTCGTATCTTGAAACCAGATGAGTGTAGGTAGTCTGGAATGCACGCGAAATACCTTCTGAGAATCTGCAATGTTGCAGCACCTTTAGAGTCCATCACCCGTAAGGTTTCTTGTCCATAGCCAATTCTCTCAATTGTAGGTCCTGTAGGATTTTCTTGCTCTGAGGGAGCAGAGCTGACGTCCTGTATACTTAGAATGGAACCAGATGGTCTGCTCTGGACACTGAAATTGGGCAATGTGAGGGCCCACGATTGCTTCACGATTAGAGGCACAACCCTTTCATGATGAATGTAAGACGCCAGATCAGGCATGCTCTTAAGATCTTGAGCAGCACGCGGTGATGGGATGTCATACAAGGAACCAGGATGAGAAGGTGTGACACCTGAAGGTTGTTCTCCAACTCCCATGATATGCCTCAGCTTCTTCCCAGGAACACAAGATAACATCCGCAAGCAAATCCTGGATGGATCATTTAAAGTGATGAGAAGACAATCCAATAACACGTAACACAGATCAGGTGATAACTTAAACTCTACCTGGCATGGTCCCGGACCTCCAGATCTGGGAAGGACTCGATAGCAAGCACAAGGAGGTGTGAAAGAGGAAGGAAGATATGGGAGCTGTGATGGTGCTTCAACATGACCCGACAAATGCCCACAACTTTGCTCCCCTGCGACCATGACTTGAGCTCTGTGTCTGGTCCATGCTTCTTTGTGAGAGAAACCATCTGCTTGGTGAGCAATTCTATTAGGCAGTGCTGAGGCACCGTCTCATTCTGTGCAATCTTCTCAAAAATAGGGTAGTACGACGCAAGCTGGTAGCCTGGCTCAAGCCTTGGAAGCAGACACTCGTCAAGTGTCCGGAGCAATCGTTCCCCAGCCCACCGATGTGAGTTGCATGCGAGCAGACGGTCGGTGAAATCAGCAATCACTGGGACTAAACCCTGATGCTCTGATGCCATATCAACCAAGATAGCCTGCATACATAGTGACAGCAGAAAGACTTGGTAAATTGGTTTGTTTGAACCATAACTGAACTTGTTGTCATGCATGTCTGAATGGACGTGCCTATTTTTTTTTCTTTTCGAGACGAGGCACTGCCCCATTTCCAAGGACGTGCCTATTGTTATCTATCTCAACAAATTTCTACCTGTAAATGGTGGAAGATAGTAGAATTCAGGAGCTCACCAGCCCCGGAGCAGCGTGTGCCGTCAGTGCTGTGCGGAGCAGCACCAACCAAGACGCTGTGCAGCGCTCGGAATGCCACGCCCGTTTCAGTACTCCATGGTGGGAGCCATCTGAAGGCGGAGACGCAAACCAAGCCGTCATCAAGTAGCCCAGTCGCCATGTCTGCTGCTGCAACCTTCTCCCCATCAACGCCGGCAGCGACATAAGCTAGACAATCCAGTTTCTTGGCCTTGAGCGCGAGGGGATCGAACACGGCAGGGTAGAACCATCGGGCGAGATGAGGCACCAGATTTCTGAACCTGGCAGAGCCGAGGAGCCAATGCAAAGCCAGCAGTCGCACTGCGAGTGGACGGTGCGCCTCACGGGCAGCCACAGCCAGGCGGTGCGCCATTGTGCGCTCATCCTCAGCCCCAAAGGCCTCCGGGAACTGGACGAAGAGCGTGAGCAGCGAGTGTAGCAGCATGGGGCTGGACGAATGCACCATCCCCCCGAACTGCACCTTGATGTGCGCTGCAATCGCTGGCGCCCACTGGAGCACAGCCGACGCGACCTCGGCGAGGATGGCCATCATCTCCATGGCCGCTGCAGGCGTGAGCACCTGCGGGCGGTCCATGAGCAGAGCGAGCACCTTCCTTATGTCCCTGACATTGAGCTCCGAGGGCGGCGCGGCAGGGGCGGCGGGAGGAGGAGGCGAGAGCAGGTGTGCGGGCACGGCGAAGGGGGTTGGCGGGCCAGCAACCGCGAGGATGGAGGCGGTGGAGGCGAGCCTCCCGAGGCGCACGGCGTGGCGCGCGGCGGAGGCGAGCAGGAGGAGGTAGGACTGCGCGGCCGGGGAGCGCTCCGCGGCAGCGAGCGCGTAGAGGTGGGCAGGTGGCCGAGGGCCTCGGCGAGGAGACCCAGCAGCGCGGCGTCGAGGGCGCGCAGGGCGTCGCAGGCAAGCGCGCGCGCGGCGCGGTCGGGCGCGTGGTTGGGGCGGTTGGCGGCGGCGAGGAGCGCGTCGACGAGGGCTGCGAGGTGCGGGGCCTCTTGGTCCCTGGAGACGGGCGCGGCGAGGGCGGAGGCGAAGGCGGAGACGACGGTGACGAAGGAGCTCACCAGCCCCGGAGCAGCGTGTGCCGTCAGTGCTGTGCGGAGCAGCACCAACCAAGACGCTGTGCAGCGCTCGGAATGCCACGCCCGTTTCAGTACTCCATGGTGGGAGCCATCTGAAGGCGGAGACGCAAACCAAGCCGTCATCAAGTAGCCCAGTCGCCATGTCTGCTGCTGCAACCTTCTCCCCATCAACGCCGGCAGCGACATAAGCTAGACAATCCAGTTTCTTGGCCTTGAGCGCGAGGGGATCGAACACGGCAGGGTAGAACCATCGGGCGAGATGAGGCACCAGATTTCTGAACCTGGCAGAGCCGAGGAGCCAATGCAAAGCCAGCAGTCGCACTGCGAGTGGACGGTGCGCCTCACGGGCAGCCACAGCCAGGCGGTGCGCCATTGTGCGCTCATCCTCAGCCCCAAAGGCCTCCGGGAACTGGACGAAGAGCGTGAGCAGCGAGTGTAGCAGCATGGGGCTGGACGAATGCACCATCCCCCCGAACTGCACCTTGATGTGCGCTGCAATCGCTGGCGCCCACTGGAGCACAGCCGACGCGACCTCGGCGAGGATGGCCATCATCTCCATGGCCGCTGCAGGCGTGAGCACCTGCGGGCGGTCCATGAGCAGAGCGAGCACCTTCCTTATGTCCCTGACATTGAGCTCCGAGGGCGGCGCGGCAGGGGCGGCGGGAGGAGGAGGCGAGAGCAGGTGTGCGGGCACGGCGAAGGGGGTTGGCGGGCCAGCAACCGCGAGGATGGAGGCGGTGGAGGCGAGCCTCCCGAGGCGCACGGCGTGGCGCGCGGCGGAGGCGAGCAGGAGGAGGTAGGACTGCGCGGCCGGGGAGCGCTCCGCGGCAGCGAGCGCGTAGAGGTGGGCAGGTGGCCGAGGGCCTCGGCGAGGAGACCCAGCAGCGCGGCGTCGAGGGCGCGCAGGGCGTCGCAGGCAAGCGCGCGCGCGGCGCGGTCGGGCGCGTGGTTGGGGCGGTTGGCGGCGGCGAGGAGCGCGTCGACGAGGGCTGCGAGGTGCGGGGCCTCTTGGTCCCTGGAGACGGGCGCGGCGAGGGCGGAGGCGAAGGCGGAGACGACGGTGACGAGGAGGTGGTTGCGGAGCGGGTGGTCCGGCGGGAAGGAGAGGAGGGAGGCGAGGAGAGCGGGGAGGCTGCTCGGGGAGGGCGGGAGCAGGTGGTCGTCTACTAGGGAGAGGAGGAGGGGCTTGAGGTGGGAGGGGAGGTCTCGGCGGAGCAGCGAGGAGACAGCGAGGTCGAGGAGCGGGGAGGTGGAGCCATCGGCCGCGGCGAGAGGGGTTGGAGGAGGAAGCGAGGAAATCGTCGAGGAGCTGCTCCCAGTCATGCGGCGAGAGCAAGGCGGTGGTAGGTGACTGCCGGTCCATCGCCGGCGACGAACACGGGAGATTGTGATGCGGCGGAATATGGGGGAATGGAATGCCCGAAACGTGGGGGAGGGGGAGCGAGGAGTTGCCTGGTGGGTTGTTGTTAATTGGGCCTCTCTTTTTCATGGGCTAACTTCTACCAACTACTTACGTACCCAATTAAGCCCAGAAAGACAGAAAATGCCCATATTGTCAACTCTCTCTAATGCTCAATTAGGCCCAGAAATATCATGGTTCGTATTTGTTATTCTTGAACTCTTCGGTCCTACACGGCTAGGCGTCACCGGAGAGCGCCCAAGAGATTGTGGGTTGTCTCCAAAAGTTTGTACCGGCTCGACTTTGCCGCAATAAGTCATCTAGTACGACGAGGGAAAGGAGTTGGAAAAGACTTCGACTGATAGACTTTCATGATCCACTAGGGCTGACCGGTACACGTTTGCCCGTAGCCTCCTCAATGGAGATTAGATTCTTGACGGAGGACCGAATCCAAGAGAAACAAATGATCAAATCACATAAAAAATTCTTGAAACCGACGGCTAACAAAACCGGAGACAAGCATTTCACACAGGCAAAGGATAGCTTTATTCTTAATTTACATGCAGACTCATCGTCTCGTTAGTTAATTTGGACATGCATACACAGACAGATGGTTCTGAGTCCGAGTCACATGAGAGCCATAGGATGGGCAATGAAAAATTAAGAAATAAAAATGTGATGGAAGAACAGTTCTTCGATATTATGCAATAAAGAAATTCTCTTTATGGTGACCCGCTTGTAGATATAACAGATCAGTAGAAATATTTTATTTGATATTATTCCAGTTTCAACAGAATACATGCAGTTTAAGCTTAGTCTTCAACATTCCAAGTGATGACAACTACTCTTTGTTGGGTGTCTCGCAGCAGCACGCTATGCCATCGATGTCCATATAGCAATGCTCTGTAAAGGTGGTGTGCTCTAACGAGGCACATAGTTGGTGGCACTTGTCAATAGTACAACCTGGCATCTTATGACAATCCACTGGAAAATGTAAAGTATTGATCAAAGAACATCCATGTCGAAGTCAAACAAAAAATGTTATGAACAAGTTAGTTGAATTACACCAAACTGCCTCTCCACGAACTTGAGCGAAGTAGAGTGACTTGTCCGATACCATGATCATAGCGACCATAAAAAAGAGAGGCATTATTGCACCCTTAGATTTGAGAAGAGCCATTAGATGAGGCACCTTGTGATTTCAAATCTAATCGTGACTTCTCTTATCTTATGGCTAGGCTTGCTTTTGTGATGCTTCTATGTCCAAGTTTTCAACCTTTTGTAGATGTAGGTGAATGAAGCAAATGTGGCCAATATTGATTGATTAGTGGTGCTATATTCCCCTCTATATTAAGAAGGTATCTTTATCAACCATTCATTTGAGGCTTTGCATCACTAGTTTATCTATTGACATCTAATTAACGATTGATTGATATTTGTTTGTGTGTTGAGCTAATGATTAAATATTTCCTCCATTTCATATTTCCTATCATTGTAATATTTATTTTTTCTATCAAAATATTTGCCACTCTCACATTCTAAACACTTCATGTAGTCACAAGGTTTCTTATGATTGCTTGACATTTGTGTGTGTATTGAGCCAACAATTAAATATGTCCTCCATTTCATATTATTTATCATTGTAGCTTTTAATTTTTTCTATCAAAATATTTTTCACTCACAAATGAAAACACTTCACTCATCATCAATGTAATCACAAGATTTCTTACAATTGCTTGATATTTGTGTGTGTATTGAGCTAACAATTAAATATTTCCTCCATTTCATATTACTTATCATTGTAGCATTTTATTTTTCTATCAGAATATTTATGATGCTTTCAACCTTTCGTAGAGGTAGGAGGATGAAGAAAACGTGGCCAATATTGATTGATTAGTGGTGCCATGCTTATGCTCTCTGTTAAGAATGTATCATTATCAACCATTCACTTGATCATGTACGACACTAGTTTATCTATCGACAACTGATTAATGATTGTTTGATATTTGTGTGTGTATTGAGCTAGGGATTAAATATTCCATCCATTTCATATTACTTATTACTGTAGTATTTAATTTTTGTCATCAAAATATTTGTCACTCTCACATTCTAAAACAATCTTAACATGAATTCACCACCTCGATCTGACCTAAATGACTCTTAACAGTTCGTCGATATTTTCCAATAAACAAATTCTCCTATTTTTAGTGACCACTTGCAGGTATGACATATGAGCATAAAAGTATTATTTGATATTATTCTAGTTTCATCAATATACATGTAGTTTAAGCTTAGTCTTAAACATTCCAAGTGATTTTTGGTTTGTGAGTTATAGCATTTTTTTAGTTATCTCAATCAGTGAGGCCCGCCACTGATGCTCTCATCCATCTCTCCTTTCTCTGCCGCATGTGTGTCGTGGGGCCTGCGTGAGCGTTTACCGCATGAACGACAACATGTCAGATTTACCGGGACCGGGACATCTAGCTCAATAGCGCAGGAGCCGTTGTAGACGTTTGTTCCGGTATTCCGATGTTTTGCTTACCTGTCCACTTTACAGGACCCTAAGTAGTTGAGCAAGGTGACAATTAGGAGATGCAACTCCTCAAGGGGTTACTAGAGCCAGAAAAGTAACCTATCTTACGATTCTATAAGAATTGTGTGTGTGTGGGAGGGGGGTTCAGATTGATGCAGGAAATGTTGTAACACCACGGTACTAAATAGTGGTAGTAGCGCCCACAGTATAGTGGTAGTCTTATCGCTACCGCTATGTCATAGCGACCTTAAGATCCACGCCGATATATAGACGTGTGGAACTCCATCACAACAAAAGGCAAACACTTTCTACCTTGTACCGACACATCCATTCAACCCGAAGCTTGTAGCAACTACTAAAAAAAATAATTATTGATAGATTGGAGATCGTGCATGGAACTTAAAGATTGCATTGCCCTCTGGCTCTGCATGCGAGAAACGGTAGATTACTCTTGCTCAAATATAGCTGTTAATTTTGGTGGGAGGAAAGGAAGCCAAATGGACGGACGTGGTGATCGGAGGGGGCAGGGGCAGAGAGAAAATTCTCCATCGGCGGCCAGCCGGCCGTCCGGTACGGTCCTAGCTGGTACCCCGGCCGACGACGACGATCGAGCGCCGCCGCGCGCCGCCTTTAATTTGTTACATATGCGCGTGCGTCCCCATGGCGAAAAACTCCGAGCAAAAGGAAGAGGCGAAAAACTCCGAGGAAAAGGAGCAAGAGGTGAACGAGCACCCGATCGAGAGGAGGTCCGGAACACGGTGCCCATCACCGACGACCCGTCAGAGCCGTGCCTGACGTTCCGGACATGGGTGCTGGGGATGTCCTCCTGCGTCCTGCTCGCCTTCGTCAACGAGTTCTTCAACTACCGGTCCTCCCAGCTGAGCATCGGCACCGTGCTGGTGCAGATCGCGTCGCTGCCCATCGGCCGCCTCATGGAGTCCACGCTGCCCATCGGCCGCCTCAACCCGGGGCCCTTCAGCCTCAAGGAGCGCACTGCCTCATCACCATCTTCGCCGGCGCCGGCTGCTCCGGCGTGTACGCCCTCAACATCATCGCCATCGTCAAGGTGTTCTACCGGCGCCAGATCAACCCGTACGCCGCCATGCTGCTGGCACAGACCACGCAGCTCGCTCATCTTCCGCAAGCTGCTTGTTGATTCCGGCTACATGTGGTGGCCCATCAACCTGGTGCAGGTCACGCTCTTTAGAGCCATGCACGAGGAGGAGGAGCGTCCCCGTGGCGGCGTGACGCGCCTGCAGTTCTTCGTCATCGTCATGATCTGCAGCTTCGCCTACTACCTCATCCCGAGCTACCTGTTCCCGTCGCTCAGCACCGTGTCAGTGCTGTGCTGGGTGTACCGGGACTCGGTGACGGCGCAGCAGATCGGCTCGGGGCTGCGCGGCCTCGGCGTCGGCTCCTTCGGCCTGGACTGGAACACGGTGGCCGGTTTCCTCGGCAACCCGCTGGCGACGCCGGCCTTCACCATCGTCAACGTCATGGCCGGCTTCGCGCTCAGCACCTACGTCGTGCTGCCGCTGCTCTACTGGACCGACACCTACAACGCCCGCCGCTTCCCGCTCATCTCGCCGCACGTCTACGACGACGCCGGCAGGCCCTACGACACCGCCCGCGTCATCAACCGGGACACCTTCACGCTCGACCTCGCCGGCTACGACGCCTACAGCCGCATCAACGTCAGCGTGCTCTTCGCCGTCAACTACGGCATCGGCTTCGCCAGCCTCATGTCCACGCTGTCGCACGTCGCGCTCTACCACGGCAGGGAGATCTGGGACCTCTGGCAGCGGCGGCAGGAAGAGGAGGATGAGGACGTGCACACCCGGATCATGCGGCGCAACTACCAGGGTGTGCCGGCGTGGTGGTTCCACGTGATGCTGGCCGTCGTCCTGGGCCTCTCGCTCCTCACCTGCGAGGGCTTCGGGCGGCAGCTGCAGCTCCCCTACTGGGGCCTCCTCCTGGCCTGCGCCATCGCCTTCGCCTTCACGCTCCCCGTGGGCGTCATCTCCGCCACCAGGCCCACCACCAACATGCAGCCGGGGCTCAACATTGTCACGGAGCTCATCATCGGCTACCTCTACCCGGGCAAGCCGCTGGCCAACGTGGTGTTCAAGACGTACGGCTTCATCAGCATGGGCCAGGCGCTGGCGCTGCTGTCCGACCTCAAGCTGGGCCACTACATGAAGATCCCGCCGCGGTCCATGTTCCTGGCGCAGCTCGCCGGCACGCTGACGGCGTCCACGGTGCACTTCGCCACCGCGTGGTGGCTGCTCACCACGGTCAAGGACATCTGCGACGTGGAGAGGCTGCCCGCCGGCAGCCCCTGGACGTGCCCCGGCGACGACGTCTTCTACAACGCGTCCATCATCTGGGGCGTCGTGGGCCCGCGGCGGATGTTCGGCAGCCTGGGAAACTACGGGCTTGCTAGCGCCCGGACGTCCGACGGGGGTAAAAAAATCGGACAGTACTGTAGCAGGAAAAAATCCCGCCACAACATGGGTATGATGTTGCATACAACATGTAAAATTTTTTGCAACATACAAAAATAATATATGCAACATCATAGAACAATATCTGAAACAAAGAAAGCCACCGGTTGCAACATTGGGGACTCCTACAGAAACGGACGCCATCGGATATCATCCAGTTGCTACGAGAGTTGAGTAAAAATTCCCACCGCAACATCAGAGCATGTTTCATGAAACATGCCATTCATATAAAACATCCAATCGAATTTTATACGAAACATCCAATCAAACTTCGTGCAACATCAAGACAAGGCTATTGCAACATCAAAATTATACAACTGCAACATTAAAAAAATCATTGCAACCAATGCAACATTTCAGATCTATTTTTGCAACATTCACATGAAATAGTTGAAACATTCTTTTACAACATCCGAAACACGTGAAACATGCTGTTGCAACATGGAGCGAAACCCTAGAATATTCCAGATCTACTTTTACAACATTCACATCAAACAGTTGCAACATTCTTCTGAAACATCCGAAACACGTGAAACATGCTCCTGCAACATCGAGCCAACACCCTAGGAAAATGAGGAATGCGGCACCTACCTCCATCACCGCTCCCTAGCTCCCTCTGCTCTCCCATCGGCGCACCAGCCCCTCCCTGCCGGAGGAGATGGGCAGCGGCGGCCGTGCAGCGGCGACGCTTCGAAGGAGGGCGCAGCGGCTTCGGCGGCCAGCGGAGAAGCAAGGATGGGGAGTGGTTGCGGCACGTGGAGGGCGGGGGCGGCGGCACGTGGAGGGGTGTGGTGGCAGCGCGTGGAGGGCCGGCGACGACGATGGTGCGGGAACACGGGGAGGAGCGACGGCCGTGAGGGCAGCACGCGGAGACGATATGACGGAGGCCCGTCATCAGCGGCGGCACGAGAGCACGCGGAGGAGCAACGGCCAGGGCGACAGCACGCGGAGGCTCGACGGCGGCGGTGGCGATGACGGCAGCGCATGGACGAGAGTAGCGGCGGATGGAGGGCCGCCGGCGGCGGCGCGGGGGCTCGGAGGAGCTCGGCCGCTGCGACTGGTTCAGCAGAAAGCGAGGAGCACAGGGCGCGGGGGTCTGAAGAATATCTATCGGTCTTGAACTCGTATTGGTTTTGTTGAAATGAAACTTGGGGTCCGGCACCGCTCACGTGTGGGTGGGAGCGTCCGATATTCTTATGGGCGTCGGACGCCCTAGAGTTAGCATTACCGGGGAAACTACTGGCAGATGAACTACCTGTTCCTCGTGGGCCTGCTGGCGCCGGTGCCCGTGTGGGTGCTCCAGCGCGCGTACCCGACCAACCGCGTGCTCGCCGCCGTCAACCTGCCGCTCATCTTCGCGGGCGCCAGCGGGCTGCTCCCCGCGCGCAGCGTCAACTTCCTCATGTGGGGGCTCGTTGGCTTCCTCTTCAACCACGTCGTGTACCGACGCTACAAGGCCTGGTGGATGCGACACAACTACGTGCTCGCCGCGGGACTGGACGCCGGCGTCGCCTTCATGGGCGTCCTCTCTTTCGTCGCGCTGGGATACTTCGATGTCTACGGGCCACAGTGGTGGGGCGGTGTCGCCGACGACCGCTGTGACCTGGCCGACTGCCCCACAGGGCCACAGCGCCAGGAGTCGTCGCCAAGGGATGTCCGGTGGTCGCGTAATTAACAACATTCCGTCCCATAAGAAAACAAGAGGGGAGTCGGGAGTCGTCGGTCGTCGTCCTCCGGCCAGGCTCAACTAAATCATCGTGGAGGTCCCGGCAGCGTCGCACGTGGATCCTATACCTGCCTCACGCCTGGACTTCGTTTATTGTGGTCAGTCAACGTAACATTACCTCACACACACACACATGTAATCAAATGCCTCAAGGACAACAAGGAAACCACATTGCATCAAGGGCGCAGGCGGGTCGACGACTCGTTCAGTGAGCTCGTTGTGGGCGAGAAGGTCTACTTGGCGGTGACAGAGTGTGGAGCAGGGCTTCAGGACAGTCAGGCAAGGATATGAAGAAGGGGCTTGCGATGAAACGGGCTTAAGGAACTGGGGTATTTTTGTAAACCCTTACGTAGCTTTAGATTATTTGTTGTTCAAGAAAAATTTAGACCAACTAAGATCCTCATTAATTTCATTAAAGTGTTTTTTGTTTTCAAATTAAAGAAACCTTGTGAGTACACTGATGATGTGTGAAGTGTTTTAGAATGTGAGAGTGGCAAATATTTCTGGTGAAAAAATAAATACTACAATGAAAAGTAATATGAAAAAAAAATGGAGGAAATATTTAATTGTCGGCACAATACACACAAATATTAAGCAATCATTAATTAGTTTCCCATAGATAAAGTAGTGTTGTAAGGCATTAAATGAATGGATGATAATTATACCTTCTTAGGCCAGTCTCAGTGGAGATTTCATGGGAGTTTCATGGCAGTTAATGTGCTGATGTGGCAGAGGAGAGAGAGTGGAGAGTTTCATGAGATGTGAGAGGAGTTTCATCACCATGAAACTCTTCTGGCACAGTTACCTAGTTTCTGGTCTAGATAACTGTGCGATGAAACGCTGCACTGAGACTAGCCTTAACATAGAGGGGAAGCATAGCAACACTAAAATCAATCGATATTGGCCACATTTGCTTCATCCGCCTACATCTACAAAAGGTTGGAAGCTTGGACATAGAAGCATCACAAAAGCAAGCCTAGACATAAGACAAGAGAAGTCATACTATTAGGTTTCAAACCACAAGGTGCCTCATCCGATGGCTCTTTCTCAAAACTAAGGGTGCAATAATGCCTCTCTTTTTTATGGTTGCTATGATCATGTTATTGGTCATGTCACTCTACTTCTCTCAAGTCCGTGGAGAGGCAATTCTAAGTAATTTAAATAATTTTATTCATATCATTTTTGTTTGCCTTCGACATGGATGTTCTTTGATCATTACTTTACATTTTGCAGTGGATTGTCATAAGATGCCAGGTTGCACTCTCGATAAGTGCCGGCAACTATGTGCTTCGCCGGAGCGCAAAAGTTTTATAGAGCATTGCTACGATGTGCCCGATTTCCATGCGTGCTGTTGCGAGAGAGACAACAAAGAGTAGTTGTCATCACTTGGAATGTTACTAAGCTTAAACTGCATGTATACTGATAAAATTGGAATAATATTAAATAATATATTTCTGCTCATCCGTTATATCTGCAAGCGGTCACTATAAATAGAACTAGGGGTATTCCACGCGCGTTGCTGCAGGTATTCAGTAGAATTTTATAATAAATAAATTTAAACAGAATTTGAAGAGTTTGAACTTGGAATTCCCATTATTATATATAGCTTTTGGGCTATAGATGTGATCGTAGAGAAATATAAAAAAATAACAAATAAAAAACCAAAAGCTTTATTTCACGGATTATAAATGTCATAATATAAAGAAAAGGACGAATTGCTACATGCTCAGAACTCTCTTTGAGTGCCCATCAAAACTCACCAAATGTGCTGAGTCCCACCTACATAATGCAAAGAACTTAATTAAGTATATAATAAAGAAATCAACAAACAAACAACAAAATCAACGGTACATGTATAGTCTAACCTAATGCCAATTTAGGGTGATGCTTAATCTAAAATAAGATAAAGAACATATGGAAGTTTTAATGGCTGGCCTGTTTGGTTTGCTTTAAGGCAAACCTGCCTGGACCAGGAAGCTCTCCCATGCGTTGGATTTTCAGAGCCTAGGCTAAGAGCCTGAGATGCATGCCTGGGCCCTGGAGCAGGGGTTGTCACTGAGGGCACCAACCAAAATCATCCCGATTTGACCAAATACTTAAGCCTGAACAATCCATGTGTGAAGGGGGCAAAGGGCTATCCCGTCATCCCCATTGCAAAGCACTTCATAGAATACAATCCCTCAAACGGTCTCATGTGGCCAGATCAGATATCATCAGTCAAGGCCCAGTTCAAACCATCAAATCATAGCATTTTCTGTGTTCTCTCCTGAATCCCGATCACGGCCATCCCACAAAAAGGCGGCACCAAACCGGTGGCGATACTCTGCCCACTCTTCTTTGCAAGCCACCTCGCTCTTACTGCCTCCCGGTACTGATGCAAATGAGCAGAAAACCATTAAATTAAATGTGGTGCCAGGAAACTATGCAGTGGATGGACGTATGGAATTCCAAATAGTAGCTTGCCTCTATGGTTGTCATGTTATGACACAAGAGATAGATGTGCCAACTCTTTTTTTTTTTTTTGCTTCTATGGAGTAGTAGAGAACCTATTGTCAAGCTTAAGAAGAACAACAGGGCACCTGCCAAGATCTGCATTTTCAAGATACTCATTTAATTAGACCAGCCTTGTCCCTTGTATAGTCTATACTAAAAGGATCCTAGAATTGAAAACACTTTTCACAAAAAAAATCCACCCATACCCTCTCACAGAGGCCCCACCTGTCAGATTTTTTAGGGTGGGGGACGTGGGAAAGGTGGGAAAAACTTGATGTTCCAGGCGCTTTTAGTTCATTCTCCGCAAAACTTTTTTCACCCAACGTCCCGCGCGTACCCACCTCCGGCCAGGTGGGCCCCTAACTCCCTCCGTGCACACAATTATCCCGTATTGCTAATAGGTAAAAGATTGAAGAGTTTTTCTCCATATAAATAAAGACCAACTAACTCGAAAAATAATGTGCCTCTAAATTTGAGAATAGCTAAAGCTCTATATACACACGTGCGTGCGCACGTGCCGCCTCTGCTAGTAGAAAAAAAAGGCGAAGAAACAAACACCCAAAAAAGCATACTCGACCATATCAAAACTGCCACGGTTCATCCTGCATGCGCAATCTGTCTCCCGAACGCGGATCTATCGCGCGGCGCGTGCAAAGAAGAGCTGAGTTGAAGCGTGACCTACATCGTCCCCTTGCGAACCAACATGTCATCGGCTAAGCCGTCGTCCGAGTCAAGTAGCAATACCAAGTACCAACACGTCCATGGGCGCCAGCCTGTGCCACGTACGGAGGGTAGGAGATATCTTTTTATGAGCGCCAGCCATGTGCCGACGTTACTTGGAGGCCATGTTCAGTTCATAAAATATTTTAGGATAGGCTACTATAGCATATTTTATAATAACTATTTAATCATAATTTAACTTAAAAAATTCGTTTAACTAGATTATATAATTAATTATCTTGTTTATCTGTAATTAATGTTGCACAATAAAAGATTCTACGTGACAAAGAATTTTAGAATATTTGAAGTTAGAGATGGGAAATAAAAAGTTGGGGATGGGAAATAAACATGGCCTAGATAAACGGGCTGCGTGTCGGCCATGCGCGCCACCAAAGTGGCACGGAGGGAGGAAATTTCGAATCGTGCCTGCTTCCTAGGAGCGCCAGCCCAGAGCCATGATGTGCCGACGTGCCGACGGTACCTAATAAATGTGCTGTGGGTCCTTGTTTGTTGGGATGCGTTAAAATTATAGGAAACTGACCACCGACCCACTTGCGTCGGGCTGGACCACTCATTCATTCACGGCAGCAATGATAATTAGGCCAGTCTCAATATTTCATAGCATTCTTTCTAAGACTACAAGGTGAAATGAAACTCGGATGAAACATCCTCTCTCGATACAAAGTTTCATTCTAAAGTTTCATATGCATTTAATTCCATAATTTAAGAGTTGATATGTGTACCAAAAAAGTTTCATCAAGATAAACTTTTCTGTTCTCTCCTCGGAGTTTCATACAAAAGGTAAATTTTTATTGATGTTACACTTTATTTTAATGTGAATTTTTACAAAAGGTAAATTTTTATTGATGTAACACTTTATTTTAATGTGAATGAAACGCCTATAAAACTCTCATCGGCTGTGTTTAGATGTTGAATTTGAGTGGGTGAATTTGGGAGTATGATATCACATCGTAATTATTATACTACTGTAGCATTTTGTTTGTATGTGCGAAAAATTATCTAAAAATTAATTAATTAGACTCAAAATGTTCGTCTCGCAGAGTACAACAAAACTGTGCAATTAGTTTTTAATTTCATCAATATTTAGTACTCTATACACGTTATAACATTTTGATGTGATGGAGAATCTTCTTTTTGCATAGTAAATTTGGGAGCTGTTTTTTTAAACTAAAGAGGGCCATTGAGACTGACCTGACTGACCTCATAATAAATAGGGAAGGCCGGCCTCTGCGTCGCCCCAAGTTGCGTGTGGCGCCGTGCGAGTGTCGTTTTCTCCTACCTGCATGAAGTTATCCTCTCAGCTCAACATCCACCACCGGGGGTGGTGGATACTGGCTCCACGAAGGGCTTATTCGGTCAGTCTTGGATCTATGAAGGTTAGGGTGATTTTGATCCGTAAGTATTAAATCCGTCTCTGATCTTAGTTCGTTTAATCCCTATACCATAGGATCGGAGGAGATTTAGGAGGATTTTGAATCCCCCTTAATCCCTCTCAGTCTCTTTGGTTTTGGAGTAAAACGAACATGGCCTCAATCCACCCAGCCTTCACTGTTTTAGAGGCTAACCGAATAAGCCCGAACATGAGCCCATGGCGCTGCTTCGAATTGGAGTTCCTAGCCTCCCCTACAAGTTCAGGTGGAGAGAAGAGAGGTAATTGGTAAATTGCTTTTCTAGATTCGCCTTCGTTCATGACGTTGAGTTGTCTCATGAATGGATGAGGTGATTTTTTTTTTCATTTTAATCTGCATAACTTTCGGCTTTGTCATCTTTGTTGGTAACCACGGAATAAGCTTTAATAAACTTGGAAGGAGTCTATAAGATAGGTTTAGCATTTTTTAGATTCACCCGAGATGGTGATATTGATTACACTTTTGTATAAACGTAATTTATAACTTGATGAGTACATATGTGCCAGTTTCTTGTTTGTCTGATTAGCTTTTTCTTTGCCAGATTGCCCGAAGTTTATGCAATTTTCAGTCCAATTGTGCTACCTGTACTCTTCTGCTGTAAGTTTTTTATGAAATGAATGTACTCTTTTTTTTAAGAATTGATTTTTTTTTTGCATTTTTAGGTGTCAAAATTTCATCCGAAATCAGCCCGGCACCAATGCCTTCATCTGAAATCAGCCCGGCACCAATGCCCAATACCTTCATCCGAAATCAGCCCAGCAGAGCCCCAGGATTATACTCCCGCAAAAGCAGCCGCCGCCGCCGCCGCCACGCCCAGAGTCTAGGTTTGGCTCCTCCTCCATCCTCCCCCCTTCCCTTCCCCATCGCCCCCTTTCTTTTCTATCTTACCCTCCGAGGTCTTCTCCTCCAAGGGTTTGACGACGGCGAAGTGAGACGTCTGCTCAAGGTCGACGTCGTGAGGCTCCAAGACCAAAATACTTTCTTTTCGAGGTTCGGATCTCTCTCTCCGCTCCTTGTTCTATTGCTAATTCATGATCTTGTTCTCAATGTCTGGGAGCATGATTGACCTGAAAGTATTTCTGGATTTCCAGTTCAGAAAATGGCTTTGGGACAACGCCTCCTCTCCCTCTCTCGCCGGGTTGTCTCCCGGTGCATGGCTACGGGCGCTGCTCTTCCCGTCAGGCAGCCTCTCCCTGCGCCCCCACCCAAAGTATGCCAAACTCTCCTGTTACGCAGTATGGTGGTTTATGCGAGATAGTGTCTGCCAAACTGGTGAATTAAAGAAAAAATCATATGAATTAATTATAGTGAGGTGAGTGGAATCAACCCCAAGATATGGTCTACACCCAGCCAAAAAGCCATCTGCACATGCTTTAATGCACACAAACATCCTAGAAAAATGCATTTTCCCGTTGATCTTCTTGCAATCAATCTCGACAATGCTTCCTGGGCAGGATTCTTGAACTGCTGCCTTGAATCTCCATAGCATTGTGAAGCTCTCCTCCCAAGTACCATGAAGGCCATCCAATACTGCCTTCCTCGCTGACCAGACTTTCCAATAGGACAATCCAATGTTGTACTGTTTCTCCAACCTTCTCTGTAACTTCTTTGCACTAAGAGTGGGATCCTCCCTGACAATATCTTTAGATCT
Organism: Echinochloa crus-galli; assembly: GCA_900205405.1. Lineage (NCBI taxonomy): Eukaryota > Viridiplantae > Streptophyta > Magnoliopsida > Poales > Poaceae > Echinochloa > Echinochloa crus-galli. Next base: position 154,883 of record OAMR01000231.1, on the reverse strand, counting down.
GTGAGATAGCCAATTTGTAGTGGCCTCCCGTCCATCCTCAGTGTTTGCACAAGTGTGCCCATTTGAAAGTGTGACCACCATGAATGTGTTGCCACTATGCAGTTTCTTTACATGTATTTTCCAATCGCATTTAAGATCTTTGCACCTTGCCCTGTATCGACCTGTATCACTATGCTCAACCTTAGTCTCAAACTGTTTTCTTATGGCATATGTCCTAAGTGTTTCAAGAAAATGATCCTTGTCTTAAATGTGTCTCCCGCCTTGATTATTGGGTTCTCTTTGTCATATGAGGTGTGAGGGACAACATTATCACCTAACCACCATGAATGTGTTTGTCATATGCCAAACTCTCCTGTTACGCAGTATGGTGGTTTATGCGAGATAGTGTATTCTAGATATCAGTTTCTGTGTATGCTAGAGTGTATTCCTTATTGATCTATTGGTGTATGCCCGATAGTATTGTAACTCAGATCCTGTGCAGGACACTTTCTTCAGTGCCAAGGATCCATCGTTTTTCCTTGATGGCATGGGCCCATGTCATGATTACGTTGAGATGACAGGCCCTGATGGTAAGCTACAGACAGTCCATTGGGCCGATAGGCCTGATGTGTTTGGTCCAATAGGCTCTGATGGGCTTCCCACATGGGTAAATTGGACCCGTTGGCCTGCTGTTACTCCTGTCCGGAATCAGAATGGTCCTGATTGCTGGGCACATACAGCTGCTGCTTCCATTGAAGGTCTCAATTCCATCCGTACTCATCATCTGGTACCATATCAGTGCAGCAATTAGTGGACTGTGTTTATGATCGTGATTATGATATTTCTATGGAAGAGGGTGGGGATCCATATGATGCGATGCGATACGTTATCAAAAATGGTGGCTTGCTCACTGAGGCCAAGTATCCATACATTGGTGGAGAACACACCCCAAAACAAATTCTGGTATGTCTCTATGCGTATTTAATCATCTAATGTAACACTGAAATATGTATTTTCCACTCGGGACATTGATGAAATACAGACCAGCCTACTTCATCTATATATATTTACTGACTGTACCAGCCTAGTGCATTGATCTATATTTGCGTACTCCATGAATGCACTTTAAATTTGATGTAACGGGGATGTTTTTTGGACTTTGAACTTTGGAGGGATCTAACGGAGCCTTAACGTTCCTACTGTGTTAGGCACCTGGAGTAAAGATTGATGACTGTGTGTATGTCTTGGACATTGATGAACATGATTTGAAGACATTAGTTGCCCAGCAACCTGTTACTGCCACTGTTGGAGCAGATCCGGATTTTGAAGATTACAAGGGTGTAAGTCCCTCTCTTGGTTTCATGGAACAATGTCGAATTGGGTGGTTTTTGCAGGTGGTCAGTTTGTGCTCATATTAACTAAAACAGTGTTCAATTGGTTTTTATAGGGCGTTATTAATGGACCCAATTATACTCTTGCTGAAATGGATCGTTTGGAAATTGCTCACTCCATTGCCATCGTGGGCTACCATCATCTGAGGCGCCAACCCTTTTGGCTTGCTAAGAACTCATGGGATATCGACTGGGGGGAACTTGGCTTTGGTCTCATCGCCCGAAACACCAGGAAGGAGGGTGGTGCGTTTGGTATTGCGCGGGAAATCGCGTATCCCATAATGTTGAACCCCAATGGTCTTGCCACTGTGAGCAAGTACAGTTCTCTGATATGATTTGTAACAGTTGTTGTTCTGGATGCAAGTAGGGAACAGGAGTATGTAGCTAGTGTTCGATGCACAAGACTGAAGGCTAGATATCCTGATTGTTTGTCTGGTGCTACTGGTGCTATGTGACTGAAACATCTTTGTAATCTGGGAGGTGAAACTATGGTTATCTCAGTTGGGTTTAGTTGGAGATTGTTAATCTGGTAGATGGCTACGTATGGTGATCTATTGAAGAACTAGAGAATATATGGTCAGGGGGTCAGTTTTGTTTAGCAGTTTCTGTTAGCGGTAGCTTTGGGGCTAGTACAGTCTGGTTTGATGACTTGTTGTCATCGTCTCCTTTGCTTGAAACCTGTCTAAAACGCTGTTGTCATTAATGGAAATGAGACCCGGTTGGGGAAAAAAATAGTCTTAGAACGGCTCTGCATTGCTGCCACTTGTTTTTGCATCCTGCTTCTTGTCCCTCTGAAAACTGAAGCAAGATGTATAGGATGCATACGTGCTATGAGATTGGAGGTGCTGAAAATGTGTTATCTGCGTAGCTACAATGCCATACATATACAGTTACAATGCACCATACTGCACAGCACACAAACGGCCCTTGAAAAACACAATACACATCACGCAGCAAAGGTTTAAGAGATGGCGTTTCCTTGATTATCTGGGAAGTTGGAGGAGTTGTGCTGCACTTTATTCTTTATGTTTCATGAAATCCTATGCTCATCACCGGTCATTAGGCATCTGCCTGGAATGGCTTGCGGCTGCTTTGTTATGATCGAAGTTAAATATATCCATCTTTGCTTGTTTTATCACCTCAACTATTTCCACGGGCCCAGTTTTACTATTGTGAACGGTTTAGAAACTATTGCCTATTGGTAACCAAATGTAGTGTGCTTTAGGTGCAAGAAAACAGTCGTTTACTCTTAAGCTCTATCAAGTTCTCCCATTTGCGCAATTAAGCATTATGTTTGATTGCCTACATTTGTGACCTTAAGTTTTTGCCTGTCAGCTATTTTATATACCTGTTGGCTTGTTGATAAGTTCTTCGTGGCAGCTAAATTATTCTTTGTGCACACATGCTATCTGATGTGCTTCTCATGGTAGTTTTGTGGCTCGGGGAAAACAGTGCTAATCTGCTGTCCTCCATAACCTGAACCATAATCCTTTTGTAGCATTGAGTGCTTGGCCCTAAGATTTTTTGTTACTCCCTAGTTTATACGCAGTTTTTTCCTCCTCTGGCTCATTGAGTTTTGCTTTTGTTTGGTTATGCGCTTTTGCTTGTGTTAAGATCTGGACTATCTTATACTCCAGAGAAACATTGATAATCCCCTTTATTCTGTGACAGTCTGCCATAAAAAAATTAAGATTTGTGCTTTCCGCCATGAGATTGGCTAATTATTCTTCATTTATGCATTGCTAGCTATAAACAAATATTGTAGCTTAAATTTTGTCCCCTTCATCAGTTCATCAGATTTCACTACATGTTTGACCATGATGCTACACTAAAACTGCGATTTGAACAGCTTGACTACATGCTACATTTGTCGTAATGTCTGTTTTTTTTATCAATACTTCAGATAGATGGTGAAAAGAAACGTAAGGGTGGTCAATTTAAGGTTGGGAAGAAAAAGGTCAAGACGAAACTTTCAGCCTTAGCAAAAGCCAAAGCTGCGCAAGCCATGGAGGTCGACAAGTGACTGGGGAGCACAAACATCATCAGCTTCAATCTGGAGCCAATGTTGGAAATCTGAACGAAATGGCGCCCACATGAATAGCTTTTGACCAGATGGGAACCGTGTAAACTCCCATCGGGTCCAGCTGCTGCTTGTTAATCCTTTTGACCTTTATGTACTCGTGTAGTGGTAGAGTATAAATGTGTTTGGCAACAGAATATCAATGGTATTGATCAGATTTGTGATCTTTATGCTCTTTGCTTGGGATGCAACAGCATTTACATGTGCCAGTCTACAGTGTTGTGTCGTGTCGGTTCACTGAAATCATTCCATGCTTCTCTTGTGTGCAAAACTCAATGTTGACAAGTGACGCCTGCCCTTTTGTCACCAGTTTTCCTGAACGTTTTCAGATTACAAACTTCTTGATCACTATTCCCTCGGTTTCTAAAAGAATGCCATTATGCTTTTTAGTTTTTTTGAGGAGTCGATGCTCTTAAGTTTGGCTAAATAAAAGCATCTCTAGTAGCTTCTAAAAATAAAACTATTTTGGCAATAAGTTTTTCAAGTTGCTAAAAAGGGTAGAGAGCATATTTGTTGCATTTCTACAAACATTTTATTTGCTTGTGCTTAGTTTATAACATTAATTTTTGAGTAAATTGCATCCGGGGTACAAGAACTAGACAGGTGGGTGCAAACTAGTCCAAGAACTTGTAATCCGATCGATCTAACACAACAACTTGGCATCTTGGTGCATATACGGTCCAAATCTCGTCACGTCGTGTATTTGTCCATGGTGGACTATGAGGTGGCAGGACAGGGTGGGCCGGTGTAGAACTGAATGGCCTGGCTTATCGGGACTCGGGAGCACGGGCTCACCTCGGCTCGGCTCGATTTCTCCCCAGCAGGCTTCATGCTCTTGCTTGGCTCAATCGGAACATATCCATCCAGCGGTTAGTACCACGCTCTGTGGAACGGTTTGCTACCAAAATAATAGGATCTAGAGTTTGGAGGATGCACGAAGAACAGCTTGCTGCCTTGTTGGATAGATTCTGTTAAGAACACGAATACACGGTGCGGCCACTGGACGTAGACATTCGTCGGAGCCGCCGGAGATGGAGCCTCATCGTCGTCAACCCAACGCCGATCCTCCTGAATACAGTGAGTCCCCCCTTTGATCTTGGCCCTAATGTTCTGTTCTGCTTGCGCTTTGTTCTTATGACTTTGATGATAGTTCGATGAAGGAAGCATAGTAAGGTTTTTCCATGGCTGTATAAAAGCCTTTTCCTTCCCCCATTAACCAGTAGCCTGTGCGATTAGTGCATATGAAACACTCCATCGTGAGCCCTTCTTCCTTGACATAACTTCGAACATATGCAGGTTACGCTTGTTCTCTGAATGAGCTGTTTCGTTCACAAGATATTGAATTTATTAGTGTTAATCCATAGAAAATTGTGCTCTGACCAATTTATATAGCTTTGTGTCCTACTTTGCTGCAAGTACATGTCCCCATCCAAATAATT
>OAMR01000231.1:118684-130262 GCA_900205405.1 Echinochloa crus-galli | reverse complement strand
TTATTGCTGTATATATCCATCCATTAACAATAACAAAATGTATTTAATGCCTGATACATGGTCAACAACTCCATGGCACTTGTTTGACATGGCCCAATCCATTCGATAGCAAAACATAACCCCCCAGATTTGTGCAGTGGATGAGCAAAGTTAGAGAAGCCAAGCCCGAAAGGCTGTGTGGTGGATTCATGGCGTATGGCAGTGGCAGGCCCTAGGCTAAGGTTTTGGTAGGATGAGTTTCTAATATATCATCAATTTCAAAAGGAGAGCATATGAAAAATGAGTGCAGGCACAATACATACAGGATGGATGGTCGATAAGCAGACAATCAGACGACTAATGAATGAATGTGCATGGTCTATTTATCGAGTATCGACGAATTGATTGGACGTTTGATGATCCATTCGTTCTCGAAGGAGGAGCTACCTTCCAGTCGACGGCGTGGAAGAATCCGATGAAGGAGTCGACGGCTGGTGCGAAGCCGGTGCGCAGCTCGGAGGAGACGCGGCCGAAGAGCTCGGCGACCACGTCGGCGTGCTCGTTGAGCGCCGAGCGCACCTCCTCAACCGCGCGCCCGACCACCGACGACCCCGCCGCGCCGGCAGCCACCTCCTCGCCCATGTCGATCGATCTAGATCTCTCTCTCTCTCTCTCTCTCTAAATCCACGAAACTTCAATGCTAGCCAAACTCAGCTGGGTAGGGCCCGCTGGTCAGGTGAAGTGTCCCCTCGTACATATGCAAATGGGCCGGGCCGGGCCGTCCGCTCCCCGTGATCCATTATACAGTGATGGGTGGGCCCTCCTCCCTCGTCCTCAAGCAACTTTTTTTTTAATTTTCTATTTTCGTTATGTTTCGCGGAAACAATGGATGGATGGGACAAAGATGATTTTTTTTTGCTTGAAAGGTCAATTTTTTGTGCATATACAGTTGATGTGACTTTTTTTGAAATGGCAGCGAAGACTTTAGCTTAAACGTATTAAAAATAGATTGAAAAACAACAACAACGTCGATCTGGCCCAGTGTGTACAACAAAGTCGCCGCCATCCTTTTCTACGGCTTGACGGATGTGTGGCCTTGACGGATGCTCAGCTGCACTCCTTCCGCCATGGACGCCTCGGTCGAGGAGGTATATATAATATATATGCATATATATATATATATATCATTATTAACAATTATAAATCGGAAGAGCTATTAATGAATGAATCATGCAATCTTGAGTGTCCGTGTGTACCTATTTGAAGAATTATTAAGGAGTGTGTTAAGAAACATTATAGAGTAGTTAATACAAGTAGGTTGGGTATATAAACGTTTGTACGCTATGGTATATATATGTCATACTACTTTGCTTACAAATTCAGATACAAGTTAATAAAGCACTAACTACACCGTTTTGTTGCACTTTTATTTTCGTGTAGCATGAAAGCTGTGATAGACCGATACAGACGAAAGGCAAAGGAGGAGCAGTTTGGCACTAACAATGCAACTTCAGAACTCATGGTATGGTGATGAAATAGTACTTATATCTTGGTAACTTCTCCCGCCATCTTAAAAAAGAATGAAAATCTAGCCTCTTGAGAGTCAAACAATCCCAAATCTATTCAATATATAAAAAGTAGTAATATTTAATGGCACATAATAAATAGTATTAAATTAATTACGAATTATATTTTGATAATAAAGTAATAAACCTATTTGAAGACAAAAATGTTGAATCTAGTCGAATTTAGGGTTGATTGACTTCTGGAAAACTGAGATTTGTGTTCTTTCTTAGATGGAGAGAGTAACAGTTAGTAGTAAAGACGTGTCATGTGATGTACCTTGGTCTGACCAAAATCAGTTGTTTGGTCTCTTTATTCAGTCACAAATAGTGACGATTGGTTATGTCTAGTCAGCTAATGCAAAATTTGGTTAATGATTATTAATGAGTTTGGCTATTTGTGATGCCGGTAATTTGCCTTACCTAAATGCTACTTCATAATATAATAGTACATTTCTGTTATATTTTTAAAAATATAATTGTCGGTGTTTTGAAAATTGGTGATCTCCAGGGAGTCGACAATGAATTTATATTGTTGTGCATCCCCACCCAGATGGCGTGCGCAAGAGTGGACACGAAGGGTTTATCCTAGTTTAGGCCATGAGGGGCCCTACGTCCAGCAGTAGCAAGTTTCGTGTTACCTCACACCTAGGTGCTTGTAGCAGGGGTTATACAAGCAGTCACGGAAGAGGGAGAGTCCCAAGCTCTGTGATGTAGAGTTATGTTGTGTGTGTAAAGAAAAAAGTCCTCCCTGAATAGGTCGCCCCCCCCCCCCCCCCCCCTTTAAGGGGGATGAAATCTTTATACTTGGCAATCCTATTGTTGGGCTATGTGTCTTTAGTCCGAGGCCTTTGTGCGTTCATGGCTGAGGCCCGAGGCCTGGTTACCTGTCTGGCGTTGTGGTGTGGAGGCACGTGTCCTGAGCCAGTAGATATCCTGATGTCTTGCTGCCGACCCGCCGAGGGCCTTGGGGTTGTGCTCAATCTTGGGGCAGTGCCTCCTTGTAGCAGTGCGTCGTGGCGAGCTCCCGAGAGAGTTACGAAACGTGGCATGAAGTGGCGCCATCGGGCTGTCTGCAGCGTTGTGCGTTGTGCGTGGAGCGGTGCCTCGCTCTCCCTGCCGCTTTATGTCCCGTCCGTGGGATTTGCACGTGAACAGTTGAAAGGACCTTGATGTCGTCTAGAGGGGGTGAATAGGCGATTGCTGAAAAAATTAGCACAACTTGCAGCGAAATCAGTTTACCGGAAATTTCTATCGGAAATTTCCGGTGGTTATCGGAAATTTCTATCGGAAATTTCTATCGGAAATTTCCGTGGTTATCGGAAATTCTATCGGAAATTTCCGGTGCTACAGTGTTTTCAGACAATCTCGAAAAATAACTTAGATTTAGAGCCTCCTATGCAATTCTAATCAAAAAGATGAGTTGTAAGAGGTTACTTGGGATATGTAGAAGCTTTCTAACCAACCACCTACAACCAAAAGCTCACAAGAAGATAGATCGGGTTGAATTGCTCAAAATCAACAAGAACAACAATATGAACACAAGAACACACGGAGACACAAGATTTAATCCGAAGTTCGAATTCACCGCTGCCACTAAGGCTGTCACAAAGACACGATGAATTCTACGTCTCCGTTGAGGGCCTACGAAAGGCGGGCTTATACACACCAAGCCACTTTCCTCCACTTAGTCACCACGAAGGAGCTAAGTGCACTTACTAGCAAATCCACAAAGGATGGGTGATACAAACTTCCGAGGCGAATCCACAAGCTTGGCTTGGATGCTCTCGGCGACGCCTAGTCGTCTAGGATGAATCCCCAAGAGTAACAAACACTTCGAAGATTACTTGCTATGAACTCAAGTGCTCAAAGGATGGAATGAAACTTTCAAGTCTTCAATCTCTTCTCTCAACCCTAACTCACTTCTCTTCTCAAATCTCAAGCAAATAGAGAGAGGGGAGAGCAAATCTTGGCTGTGGAGTATGTGCTTCGTGGGTGAAAACAGCAGCTTCACCCGAAAGGGGTGTGGGGGTATATATAGAGGACCCCCAAAAACTAGCCGTTGTGTCTCAGGTTAGTCTGGACCGGAAATTTCCGCCCAGACCAGAAATTTCCGTCGCATTTGCCGGAAATATCCATCCAGGAACGGAAATATCAGCCCGTACCGGAAATTTCCGCTGTCACCGGAAATTTCCGTCGCCCAGACCGGAAATTTCCGTCCGGGATCGGAAATTTCCGCCAGCCCGGAAATTCCAGAAAGTGCCCAACTAAAACAGTCATAACTTTTTACTCCGATGTTCGATTTCGGTGATCTTGGACTCTATGGAAAGCTTATTCAGAGAGCTATCTATCCCACCTGAAATTAAGCTCCAGACCTACCTAGTGCAAGTGTTGTGATAGGAGTTTCTCTTATGTTAGCACTTGGATAGATCACTTTGAGCACCGAGACATAGACAAAGCTATCAACGTTGCATCCCTCTTGATAGTACGACATACCTATACTCAAGATCAAAGATAAAATATAGTTCAACCACTTGAGATTCAATAACTTGAGCCTTACCACTTTTCTTCAATTCTCGCTTCATGAGGGTGCAACCTTTCTTATCTTTTGAGCACATCCGTATTGAATTTGAGAGCACGTGTGCATCTGTATCTGCTGGTGGAGGAGAAGGCATTCTGAACTTGTGTGGCACAGGAGGGTGAATTGGCTTGTGTGAAGCATCTTTCCTGAATTTCAAACCCGTAACTCTTTCAATGATGAACATGATGAACGGGCTATAGGCGCAAATTTTCTGAGGACTCTCAGAAATAGACTTGATCTCATGCCAAATGAAATCAGCAACACTGAATGGAGGAGTTTCTTCACCAATCCTCAGATAAAACATCAAATTTCTCATATAAAGAGATATATCTGAGGTGTTCCCTTCTCTAGGTGTGAGTGTCTTTCTAAGCAATCTATACAGAATCCCATAGTAGGTGTAAAGACCACTCACCTTCCCCCAACTGCCATTTTGATCATGGGGATACATGAACTTAATATCAATTTGCTTAACTCCTTGTCTCATTTGTCATTTCACTTCACTTGTCATTTGTATTGCTTACATGGGATGATTGACACTTGTTTGCTTTCTTCATTATTTCCTGCTCATATACTTAAGTAAACAAGTTAAATGACTAATCATGTTGTCATGCACAATCACCAAAACATATAAGTGCCTAGATGCACTTTCAATCTCCCCCTTTTTGGTGATTGATGACAACATGATTAAAGCTTACAAATAGATAGGAACAAATAAAGCTCTAAACATAAACTCTCCCCTTTGTCTTCTCCCAAAATCTCTCCCCCTTTGGCATCAATCTCCAAAAAGATGTTTCCACCGCAAGAGAAGACACTAAGGTAGAAGAGTAAGGAAAGAGTGGTGCAACGGTTTAGCATATACGTTTTCTCCCTTATTTCTTCTAGAACACAAAGTATGCAACACTATAGTCATGATTTTGAGAAATTAGCATATTTAGCTCATACCCCACTTAGATGACTTTTCAACATAAGACAAACTCATGTCATCACCATCGCAAGAGGTGTTAACCAAATATCTAAAAAAAACTCTAATCCTCACCAAGAGACAAACTTATGGTGTGACACAAGTTTTGCATACACATGCACACACTAGCCTATTAGGACCTAGATATGCAAGGAGAATACAAGAGTTCATGGAGCGATATACCTTTGCACCAAATCCCACAATATTCATCAAGCTCAAGATGTGCATTAGTTAGGGTCTTGTCTTGATGGTATTGGCATACTTTATGTCAAACTTCATGAGCATGTCCATGAGATACCAATTGGAAAGGCCAATATGCCATCAAAAGGACCATGAGGTACTTGATTTGACACATATGACCATTCATATCTTGAGTTTCTTGACTTTAAATTCAATAGAAAACATCAACTCAAGAGATACCAATTGGAATGACCAAGATATCCATTTGAAAGAACCATTCATTATCTTGGTTTTACACATATGGTCATGAATTTCCCATCCTCTATGAATTTGTTGAGGCCCATTTCAACCTTGATCTTGGGTCTTTTGAGGTTGGATTTCATCAATGGTCAATTTATTCATCATGATCTTCCAAGGCTTGTGCTTGATCATTTGAGTTCCAATTGCTATTTCTTGTTGTCATCACCTTGATGCACTCACAAAGACAAGAAATGACATCAAATTGCACAAGCTCTAGTTTCACATCTAGTGACCTTTGAATGTGGAAGGAAAATGGGTCACTAAATGGTGAAACCTCATAACATAGACTAAATTCCCCCTTTTTGATAGTGCAGAAATGTGTATGTGGATGGAAAGTATATATGCACTTCTTGTTTATAAGTCCAAGCAAGAGAATTTAAGCTATATTATGGAGAGTATCTACACAATAGTTTAAAATTGCAATCCAATTGAAAATGAGAGATACTTTTACCAAAAAGGATTGAGTTGAGATAGCATGCTCTTTGATAAACTCATTCCAACCAAAGGTACACTATGAAGGTACATAGATTAACATACAAAAATATGTTGATTTGACAACCAACTCATGGATGCCTTGCATAGTTGAATACCCATTTATTTGAATGACCATAACCCTTCTTGATGTCTCTTGGTGGAGTTAAGCTCTTATCCTCCCTTTCTCGAACTTTCTCAACTCCAACTCCACAATAGAAACCAAATCATCCAAACTACATACCTTTCACTATGAGACTTTAGTGTCCTTATCTTTTCGACAAGTGAGACTATACAAGACAAACTTAAATGGAAGCATTAGTCTCCCAAGATATAGAATAAACTCCCACACAAGGTGTGCATACAAGAATATTCAAGGTATACTTATGCACATTTTCAAGAGTGAGATCAAGAGAGAAGTTTATACTATATCTTGGTTCAAGAAAATAAACTTTTAAAAAAAAACATAAGGACTAAGAGGGTAAAGCTTGCACATATGAACCTCAAATGACATAATGATGGTGGTTACTTATCTTTATCCTTCTTCATCGTCATTGTTTGGTTGTCATAAAAGATCAATCCGAAAGATCAACCCTCCCTTGATTCATTATCATCTCTTTTCTTCTTTTGACTTCATCCAACCAATTAATCTTGTTCTCCTTTCATATTTACTTTCTTTGGTCCCAATAATTTCAATTTACATGATGCCGATTTGAATATGATACCAATAGAATATGACCACACTTTGAAGATCTTGGCTCAAATAGGAGAACTTGGAGTGAACTTGAAAAGAGCTTGGATGAACCATGTTGTAACACATAGAAAAGAGATAGCATTAAAAGCACGAGGGAGAGTTTCACAAACAATGATCCTTTGGATGTGGAGGGCAAAGGGATCAATTGTTCATGAAACCTCATAACATAGACTAAAGTCCTCCCAAGAGTTAGAGCACACATATGGTGGAAGGCAAGATTGTGTGCGCTACTTGACATTTAAGTCACAAGAGGAATTTAATCTATATTATGGATGGTAGATAGATAATCATGAGATATAAAACCAATTGAAAAAGAGGGAAGCATAGCATACCTTCAAGGATGTTCTCACTTATCTTGAGACTAAAAGCAAATACTACTTGAAATCAAGTTAGTCTCAATAATCACAAAAGATAGGACAATCTCCCCCTAAAAGTGTGCATCCAAGTTTTTGAATTACTAGATACATGCACAAGTTCATTTAAGACTTAAGAGGAGTCCATCCTATATTTTAAGTGAAGACACACAAGAAATTTGCAAAGGAGAAATATTTGTGTCAAGAGATACTCACAACCATGGTACCATGTATATTGTTACCTTGATGAGAATGATGACTTTGCAATATACCATATGCAAGCTTTTTGTGTGGAGGCTTTTAGAATATGAATGATCAATGACTCCACTAGAATTGAGCTTGATTCTTCGTGCTTGGCTTCTTGAAATCCACTAGTATCTTCATATGTGAGCCAAGTCTTCAAGTCCTCCAAACCAATTCTTTATATACATTTATAGCCAAAGAATGGATCCACTTTGACTTGCTAAGTTTGAGGTTAACAAGGAAGCCCAATCCAACAATATAGCTTGTAGTAAGAGACCCATTTGAAATCAACTACATTTATCATATGGTCTTCCTAATAAAGACCACACTCCTTGTATGTTCTTTACTCGTTCCAGGTCATCAAGTGCTTCCTCAACCTTGAGAGACTCCAAAGAAGAAACAAACGAGTAAAATCCACAAAGGTTTACAAAGAGAACGAGTGGTTACCTCTCTTTCGATGCACCCAAGTATGTTATCCAGTATGATCCTATAGGATACTCTGATGTACTCATGGATGAATAGATAAAGATTTATGGACTTGAGAGAACATTTTACTCTTTATGACCAGCCATCAATGAAGCAAGGTTAACCATGGTCACAAGTAGATTGACAATGGTCAAAAGGACCAAAAATTCAAAAAATTTCAAAAACACACAACCTATCATGCTAGTTGGATTTTTCAAAAACTTATCCTACGTCACACAAGCACATGCACTTATATTGAGCTATAGACCATGTTAGTATATTTGGCTCACACCTCACATAACCAATATTTGACACCAAGTCAATTGTTAAGAAAGTGTCAACCAAATATCTAATTGGTGCACAAGACTCAATATACTTGCATGCAAATGCACATACTAGCATGATATAAAGCCTAGATGCACAAGGTAAATACTAGTCAAAGAAAACATACCTTTGCCTCTAGCCAAGAGTGTTGTGCAATATAATCAATTTATATCTATATGCCCTCTTTCATAATATATGCCAATTTTTGGACAAAAGAGAGAAAACATAATATATTGCACAACAACTAGTTTCATAACTAATGACCTTTGTATGTGGATGGCAAATAGATCATTGATTATAAAACCTCATAATATAGACAAAATTCCTTTTCTCTAGTGCACACGTGATGAGATGTGTATGAGAGGCTCACATGCACAAGAGTTCAATCACGAAGATCAAATAAGGAATTTAGACTATATTATGGTGAGTTGCCAAGACAAATATTAAACACGGGATCCAAGATATGAAATGATACGATTTTACCGCTTTGGATCATAGATTGAGTTGACAACCCCAATTGAGAGGAATACTCTCTCACCATTGAGACTACAAGTTCACTAGAAGAAATGTTAGTCTCAAGGACACAAATGTTGAAGTAACCTCCCCCTCAATAAGTGCATCATGCTTGGACCGCATGAGACATGCACATTGTCTTGTTAAGGACTTGGGAGGACTAATTCAACATTTGATCAACGGCACAAAATAAATTGCTCAATTTGAAATGTGCCAAGAAAACTTACTACCACATAGGTGCAAGTTGATGTACAAATGCCAAGAGTGATATCCCACAGAAATAACTCAAATATATCTCCAATTTGCACTTAAAGGCCAAATGCAACATTCTGGGTTTGGCAAACCGGTCAGACCGGTTTTGCCAGACTTTGCGCCTTCGTCGTAAATTTCCGGTCTTCAACCCAATTTACGGCAAATGCGACGGAAATCTCCGGTAATTGACGGAAATTTCTGATGCAACACAGCCAAATGGTCATATTTGAGGTCCAAGACACCGGAGATTGATTCTCTGCAAATTTGACACAATATTGCTCCACTAGAGAGCCAATAAAAACATCTCATGGCATATGTTGATTAATATTCAAGAAAGTAATCCATGTCACTATCAAGTGTCACATGAGCTAAATACTTAGAAGCACTTGATCCTACAAAAGGCACTAGTGACAAAGACTTAATCAAATTGAGCACGAAGTTACCGAGATGTCATTGGGCATAGAGTATAGAGTATGAAGCGGAAGCAATTTTTCTTGGCTTGCTACTTGATCATAGGTGATTGTTGTTCAAGCCAAGTCTCCAATGCATCTCTTGGTTCCTACCATCTCATCAAGCATGCTTTGGTACCCAACTTGTGTTGGGTCCGACAATGTTAGCCACAATTTGCTTAGGAACCCAAATGGCTCGTGTGCCAATCTTTGGTGATGCCACCTTAGATGCACAAGAAACATTTGGTGTGGTCCCAAGCTTCACATTATTAGAATGGACACGGTCGGGTTTAGGAATTTTACCATTAGGACAATCTTTACCAAGATGTCCTTTCTCCCAACATGAGAAGCATGTCTTGTGCTTGATGTTTGTTGCCTTCTTCTTGGGTTGCTTGGTAGTCACTTCTCCATCGAATCTTGCTTGTGCCTTGAGAAAGCCTTTGTTGAGCTTGATGAAAGGCTTCTCTTGGTGTGGTCCCACCTTACTTGGACACAAAGCAATTTGATGCCGACCCCACCTTGCTTGGACATGAAGCAATTTCATGTCCTTTCTCAAGACACCCAAAGCATCTTCTTTTCTCCATATTTCTTTGTCTTTTGGAGAGAGTTGGCTTGACTTCTTTCTTGATGGAGCACTTGATGTGAGCTTTCTTGTTCTTTTCGGCTTGATCTTGGTTTGTGTTGGACTTGACTTGATTTTTGCAAGAGCTTTGCACGGTTGATCCCTTCTCAAGCTTCTTCACCATGTTCTCACGGTTATCTTGAGAAGGTTGTGCATTGCTCTTACACTCGAGTGTTCTCAAGTCCTTTGTGAGCCCTTCCACCTCTTGCCTGAGTTCCTCATTTTCTTTAGCAACGAGGCCATCACAAGACTCTACACACACTTCATCATACCAAGATCGTTTTGCTTGAGAGCAACATGGGTTAGCACATGATAAATTATATTGAATTTGAGAACATGTGCATATGTGAGGTTGAGATTCAAATAATTTTACCGATGTTACCACAACCTCGTGAGCAACCTCTAGCATCACATGAGATTCTACAAGATTGTCATGAGAACACTTAAGTTCGTCATGCTTTGCTTGTAGCGTCTCAAGCTCACTAGACACCATACCAAGTTTTTGCTTGAGCACTTGGTTTTCTTTCTCCACGGAGGCTACACATGAGATAGAGTCAATGGCACAAGCATAATCATCAACCACAGCCTCATACTTACAAACCAAGGAAGCGTTGATGAGTTTGACTCTCTCAAGCTCTTCGGTGAGAGCTTGGATAGTCGCTTCGTTTGACGCTTCGGCTTCCTTGTCGTTTGTGGCTATGAAGCACTGAGACATCTCATCAATAGAGGATGTCAATGCCTTTGTGCTTGAGACTTTGCTTGCGCGGCGATGTCCACCCTTCTTGCTGCCAGCTGCAACCTTCCTGCCCAAACCGGTCAGACCGGTTTGGAGAACCGGTTGGACCGGTTTTGGCAGTGAGGGTGCAGCAAAGCCTTCTTGCTCTTGTGGCTCCTCGGTGGTGGTCTCATGAGTCTCGGTGCATGTTTTTGATGATGTAGAGCACTCTTCATGAGACCTAGCACATAGCTTCTCAATTCGAGTCCACACGAGATGGGCATCGATAACTTCTTAATTCGAGCCCATATAAGATGGGCATCGAATAGAGTTGCTTCATCTTCTAGGATCATTTCTCTAACTTCATTGCTCACGACATCAAACAAGAAGTTAGCGACACGAGCGTTGAGTTGAAAGCAATTCATCTCATCTTCGGTTGGATTGGACACGCTTCAATCAACACAAGGACGATCAATGCCTTCAACTACAACCCGCTCAAGAATAGGACTCAAAGCCCTAAGATCATTAAGTACATGAGCGGACCAAGTGGAATAGTTTGAGCCGTCACTAGTTAGTGGCTCATAGGTTACCTCACACAAAGTAGACATCTTTCCTCACGGCGGTTAAGCTTGGATGTGAGGCCAAGCTCTGATACCAATTGAAAGGACCGTGATGTCACCTAGAGGGGGGGTGAATAGGTGAATCTGCAAATTAACAAAACTTTTTCCAAAGTCAGTACTGAAACCGGTCAGACCGGTTTCCCAAACCGGTCAGACCGGTTTTCAAAGCAAACTAGCCGTTGAGCCTGTCAGATGCCAAACAGGTCAGACCGGTTTCCCAAATCGGTCAGACCG